>JAODVM010076435.1:0-17136 GCA_025400095.1 Phenganax marumi | reverse complement strand
ACTGTATCTGAAATCATTCAGAAGAACATGTCCAGCAATAGTCAAGACACGGTGGATTGGGTTCAGAGATGGTCAGTTGGATGATTCTTAGTGCAAGGATTATTAAATGCTTCTTAGTGCAAGGAACTTGTTATCTGTTTCACAAAGACTCAGGAAGATATTCCGCCGCTTAAAATTACCTCAGGTCAAATCGAAGCTGTAAACCATGCTAGAATCCTCGGATTGACAATATCGAAAGATTTGAAGTAGAACCAACATGTATCTAACGTAATCAAGAAAGCAAACAAACGCATTTATTTTATTATCCCATTGAAGCGTGCCAATGTCCCCGAAGCTGATATAATAAATTATCTAGACCACCTGTGTCAAACTAGTTATGGAATTCAGCTGTCAAGTTTTCCACTTCGCCTTACCTTCCTACTTATCTAACGCCCTGGAACGCGTTCAAAAGCGCGTTTTATCAATCATCTATGCCCTGACCGCTTATGCGGACTGCTTAGAAAAATCTGGCATAAAATCATTAAGTGTAAGGCGTGCGGAGACTTGCGCGAAACTGTTTAAAGAGATCACACACCAACAGCTAACATGCACGATCACGTACCACCTAGATATGCTTTTACGTATGACGTCAGACACCCAAGGGATTTTGTTGTCCCCCAGGCCAAAACGGACAGATTTAAAAACCGTTTCTTTCCTTCATCTGCTAGGCTTGAGAATCATATCAATTGCCGATTAAACTCTGATATCTAGCATTCTAGCTTTAGAGTAATTAATGGTTG
The DNA here is from genome assembly GCA_025400095.1 of Phenganax marumi. Taxonomy (NCBI): domain Eukaryota; kingdom Metazoa; phylum Cnidaria; class Anthozoa; order Malacalcyonacea; family Clavulariidae; genus Phenganax; species Phenganax marumi. The sequence goes on along the minus strand of JAODVM010076435.1, from coordinate 16,357 downwards.
ACACATTTTTAGAAGCTTACTAGTTTTTTAGCTTTTAGCAAAGTAATTTTATATTCTTGTAAAATAGTTATTAATTTAGTCAATTATCTCGTGTAAAAACGTGGCACGCAATTCAGCCGTCTTTTCTGGTCGCTTTAAATTAGCCCATAAGACGTTGTATAGTAAAGCACTGGGAGCATACAACAACATTTGTAAAAATTCCTCTAATGTAGACAGTGTACCAGATAAAGTACTGTTAAAACTATTCTCGGCTCTGATTTCTCCGATGCTGTTGTATTGCTCTGAGGTATGGGGAGTTAATTTGTTAGGAAAGATGACAAATATTGATAGTTCTTAAAAAAAATTTTCACTATAGTTTCGAATATTGAAAAGTCGCATGTTAACTGTTCTGGAAACGCATTCTAGGAGTTCATTCCATGTCTACTAACGCTGCAGTAACTGCAGAATTAGGGAGATTTCCAATGATTATACAGATTCCTACTTCGGTGATCAAAAATAAGTAGTTCAACTTATGAAAATCAGTTAGTCGGAAAAGCAGCACGTGTATGCGTGCAATCACGCTATCAAATTGCAAAATTCAATGATTTCTTGTTAGAGATGTGTAACTTTGGCCTTTTGAAAAATATTCCAATCTGGAAGAATAGTGATATTAGTAATGTAGCTAAAGGTATCAAAAATGATTTATGCAGTAAAATATATATTACCGGTGATTTTTTTCATGTAATTTTATTTTCAACTAGAAAGATTAATTTTTTGGAACTAGGTAGTTTTTTTAACTGGTTAATTTTTTTCGAGTAGAAGCCAGTAGAGTTTGGTTAAGGAACAGTTATCATAGTTCATAAAACATATTTTGCAGTTGATTGAGGTGAGTAGGACGGCGATGGAAAAATTATTTAGTACGAAATGTGATGACATTTGGTAACTGAATGACTGGTGGTCGGGAGGATATGCGGATAGTGGACAGAGAAGGTTGAGACAGCTGGTTCAAATCCATCTCGTCTAGAAATTGTTCAGGTGAAGAAAAGGGTAAGGGTAACAGTTGCAGATAGCGAATGGGCAAAAGGAGAGAAAAAAAGATTGAGTGGAGAAGGGCAAGAGGGAGCGGGTGGTGGGACAAAATGGGGGGGGGAATAATTTATATTTGGTAGGCTTCCAAATGCTAAATCCTTAAATCTCTTTCGAACAGTCGAAAAAAAATTACCTAGTAAAAAAAATTACCCTAGTTAAAAATAAAATGACCTAAGAACGAAAAACTAACTGCAACATACATAATGCCTTTTCGCCAAACCAAATTTAGCAATCTCGTAAATTCCCGGTTTTCAGACTTGTAAAGCCATGTACAAAATTTAAAAGTTATCTATCGCAAGTGAAAACAGTGAAATATCAAGCGGTTACAAAGCTTAGGATATCTGCTCATAAGTTACCAATTGAAACCGGAAGATATGCAAATCTTCAACATGATTTGCGTCTATTTCCAACTCGTAACTCAAATGAGATTGGTGACGAATGTCACTACTTTTCAAATTGTGGCAATTATAGGTTAGAGAATCTCCGAGAAATTTTTTTAAGAGTGAATAGCTATCAACAGTAATTTTTGTTCCTTGGGAGCGCATAATCTGTTTTCATACTGCATGTCAATGAACGACAAAAGTATAGTTTAACTGCACTGCTAAGTACGTTTACGAAGTAACGAGGGTTTTCAATGACCACAATCAACTATATTTTAAATGTACTAATCTAGATTACCTGTAAAAGTCTATGTTTTGGGCTTACTGTTGTTATTGTCAGTTATTTATTTATTTTACTTATTGTTCTATAGAATGTATGTTTGTATTTGTTAATCCCTATGCATCAATAATGGCGTGATGAAAATTAAATAAAAAATAAATATGGTGGCGAAGTTATCGTTGAAGAAACACGCGGGGCCCTCAGGAGAATACAAACATAAAGTCGGTCGAGAATCGCAAAAACGGGCCGAAACGCTTGTAAAATTTTAAATCAGTGGGACTAAAGCAAAGGTCAAATGACTTTCTTTCATACCGTTTTGACCAAACCTATGTAGATAAAAAGGCAATTTTTACGCGGTCACGGCGGCCGAAGTTATTGTCGATTGTGTCGCTGTTTTGTTCTTAAAACAGTATTGACTCTTTTTAACTTGACAAAGTTTATACATCTTTTAAAATAGAATTAAAAAACTAACACAAACACAGTTTTTTTTTAGAAAAGAATAGGTTCTTCTATGCGTTCTATATTAATATTATAAAGTATTTTATATTTCAAACAATCTCACGACAAAAACCGCAGCAACTGAATATTTTGTATACATTCCAAAAATATATTTGAACTCGAAAACTTGCGTACATGTCATCTTTGAATAAATATTTAAAACAAATTAATCTATCGCAAAAATAGCTTTATAGTTGTAACTCAGTTATTGGAGCTTTAAATTTGACTACGACAAAGACTAACCGCTACGAGATCTGACCGTAGGAGGTCTGGGATCTAGGATCACATTGTGGATAAAATGACCGCAACAACCACGAGTACTATTTTCACGTTGGTCGTCCTTACATAGACAAGCAAGCTGTTATAGCATAGTACAGAACGTAGTTGCTATACTCCTTCAACAAATGTAGCTACGCTGCTTTAACAGACAAATCAAAGAACAACACTAACAGTTTGCATGGGAAAGCAACACTCGTTGCACGAAAAACATGGCTGCCATGTTTTAAAACTGAAATGACATTTCAGATTTGTCACGTAGAAACGAAAAAAACCCCTAAAATATAATTATTACTATTCACTTTCGTTTTCGCTTCGAGGACTTATCTATTTTTATTTAAAGAGACCATGAAAAGGTTTAAAATGCTGATTTTTTCAATTCTTATCGTGGGCCAATGGACTTTTAGAAAATCTCGAATTGAAAGCGGCGGCCACAGTTACGACTTCTTGGCGCATGACTTCGACTCACGGCAGCAAAAAACGACGTCTGATTACCGTGAAATTGAAGAATCTCCTACGTCGTCCCGTAGTCAAATCTACAGCTCTCTATTACAATAAATAATACGACTACACCAGAAATCGTGAAAGCCGTGCGAAACACAGGGTACATTATAAACATTAAACTTAAAACATTTGTCATAAATAGATTTAAAAAGTCCAAAGACTACAAGCGCTATAAATATTCACAATATCATTATATATACAAATAACTTATAGAGTGCTACAATTGTGACTCCTTGTGGAGAATTTCTTTTCGAGAAGTCGTCACAGTCGGCAATTTTTCCAACATCGAAGCTGTCTCGTCATCGTGTTCACTGTTACTTAATGAATCTCGCATGTCATTATCAGGAATAAAATAGTCGACTTCATTATCATCGTAAGTTTCCAAATGTCCTGTGAATGGTTCCTGAGTGTCAGCTTGCGAGCACTCAGAATCAGAATCATACTGCGTTGAAATACAACGTGTTCCTAAAAGATCATCCGCAGTATCAGCAGCTGTTGTGAGCAATTTTTCAATGTCCTTAGTGCCTTGTCTAATGAGCTCCAAACCTTCTTCGCCAATTTCAGAGACATTCTCATGACTCTTACTGCGTACAGAGCTCTGTGATGACGCTCTTGAACACCGGTACTGAGTGGGTTTCTTCGGAACATCTGGGATGGTCTCACTAAAACGACGCGGTCTCCTGGGGACTTGAGGCACACTGTTTGTCCCCGAGTACTCACCAGGATCACCATAATTGAGATAGTCATCGGAGCCGGCAAACTTTTTCATCTTTAGAGTGCCCATTTCTGGTGGAAGATCCGCGTAATCCCAAGACGGAGCTCGGCTTCCTAAACGTGTCGGAGGATCGTCCATGTCTCCTCTGCGTGGAGGGGGAGGAGGTGGGCAGGGAGGCATTTCATCGTCTGTTTTTTTCATTTTTAATTCATGCAATTCATGATCAAGCCTCGCTGCTTTCGCCATTCTCCGTCGTTTATGACAATATCGACACAGGAAGACAATAATGATTGCGATGATAATCAAAAGAAACGAAGTTCCTCCAATATAGATGAACTCTCGCGTACCGATCGGTTCTGTACTGGACACCGCCGCAACACGACTTTCGCAAAGTAAGCCTTCGAAGTCTCCATCAACGCAATCACATCGAAATGATCCAAATGTGTTGATACACTTCCCATTGTTCTTGCAAGGTATTAGTTGACATTCATTGATGTCCCCACTGCAGTCACTTGAAGTAAATCCAGGTTTACATTGACAAGTCGGAACATGATCTTCCATCATACACTGACCGCCATTAAGACAAAACGAGGAATGACATATGTCGATAGAACAATTGTGTGTAACTCCTTTCGTTGTAGCTTTAGCTGCCGAGTTGCTGCCCGACAACGGCAGGTCGTTGCCATTCAGTCGAGGACTTTCCATACAGCCAAAGTAACCATTGGACACAGCTATTCAAAACACACAACACCGTAAGTAAACGTTTACCCAAGGTATTGCTAAGATTTGTATGCCAGTCAACTATTTTATAGAGATGATATTTAACTGAGACGAAGCACATTCAATGTTTATTATTATATTATTATTATTCTTAAAAACGCGATAGTAGAACGCAGCCTTTACTGTACACTCCAATGCAACGGTTACCTGCGTCTCCTATAAAATAAAAAAATGAAAAACAAGACTTTACTCACTGGCGGTACTTCGAATCGATCTCTTGGGCACCTCGCCACCAACAATGATGTTCTTCGTATCCACATTCAAGAAGCTCATTGACCCTGACGCAACAGATTCTGTGATATACTTTCCGGAGTCAAGGGTAAGACGAACATATCTTTCCTTTCTTTTCATCTTCACCTCGTGCCATTTGCCGTCATTCACTCGAGCTTGATCCATACTACACACTCCTTCGCCACTGCCGTAGTCAAAACGAGCACGAATCTTTCCTTCTACAATCTGCAAGCATATAAATCATCTAATTATTTAGCCTAGGTTGTTGTTTTTCTAGCCGAAGCGAAGCTGACGATGAGGAATATTCGGTGTCAGACTCAGCTCCGTATCGAGGTCCACCATGCGAAACTTAAGCGAATAAGTGATATTCAAAGGATTGCTTTATTCAACTAGGCAAATGAGACTCAGTAACATCTCCTGTTCGTCAAAGTTGCTAAACATACAGCGAGAAATGACACACTTTGTCAGGAAATTATATCAAATAATGAAGTTTACCTCCAGAATAAAGTAATCATGAGCTCCCTTGACTGAGAATATTGTACCAGAAGGCTTCGTTGTTCGAACTGAGACAGCAAATGATGATATTTTTGTGTTTTGTTCCTGAAGACTGTAGCGGACGTAACTGTTTCCATCGAACGTCATTGCATCTACAAAGTAAACAGATAGATTAAATAGAGTTCTTGAAGAATTCATGGTTTTCCAGTTATGATGTTCATGTATGTACGCTAGTTTACTCTTTTCCACCATCAAACGGAAAGTGATTGAGACACGAATAATCTTGTTAGTACACACTATAAATTCCATGCTTAATAATTTTTATCACGCTGTATACAAAAAAAAACTCTCGAGCAGTAAGTTGTTCTAAGAGAAAATAAAGAATAATCAAACAGGACATAAGCTGTACAAGGCCAACTCACTTGTATGACTGCACTTGTTTCCAGGGCAATCTTGAGTACAATCTGTCCCAGCAGGACAAACGCATTGGTATCCAGTATCATGGTCAATACACTTGAACCCAGGTTTGCAAGGATTGTTAAGACATTCAGATGAAGTTGAACGAGCACATTCAGTCTCTGCAAACACACATTGTTCTTTGTTAGAATGATAACAGGCAATGACTTTCTATCGTGGTTCGGTCAAGAGCCATCCACAGCCCGTTTTTCACTACGCGAAATTCAGTGTTCACTGGACGTTTGGCAACGCAACGAGAACTTTCGATTTCTAATTAACTTTACTTCTGTTCTATACATTTCAAGTATTCGGAAGCACTTTAGATAGCAAAATAGATCGTTTACACATAGTTACTTGGCAGCATGAGCTGAATTGCGTAACTAGTTACAATGCTCCTCCAATGTACAACTTTAGCAATGCTAGCTGTTTAACCTGGATATCTTTTAAAGTTCCCTTCCACTGGCGGTTCTATTTAGTTTTAAAAGCTGAAAATGGAATTGTGAAATCGCGTTCGGTCTGTTCGGGCCTTAATCCATCTTTCTCGCAGACAACAGCGAACTTAGCATGGAAGACGGCAATCATGCAATTGCACAATATCATGAATGTAATGAACCATGAAATGCGGTGACGGTGTTATAAAATCTACGAATGGTGTAATCTCGTAAAATTTAATAATTACTCAGACTTTATATGCATCAAAAATTGGAAGGCTAGGAATTTATTCAATGTTATTTAGAAACCTACTAGTCGTTCGCCATGTTTATAGGAAACCCCGGCCTCTATGTTCGTTAAAAACCTTTGTTGGTGTTGTGAGAACTTACCTGAAACTCCCTCAGGACAAAGACACTCGCTGGTTTGCTCATTTTTATAAGACAAGAAAATCGTATTGCCGCCAGTCAAACTTCTCCATTCATCCAGCAAGTTGATCTTATTTCGACATTCTTGACGCTTAGGACAACGACGCTCGTCACAAGGAAACAATCCAACAGATGACACTACAACTTTCAATGACTTTTGGAATTTATCAAGTTGATCTTCAAGTGTTTCACGAAGCTCGTTTGGACTGAAGAATTCCTTCAAAAGTATCAAAAATATATGTTAGCATTGATGTAATACGTCTACGTTCTGGCATCGCGAGTGTGAATATTATAGCAAATACGATATGAGTAATACTGCATGCAGTTTCAATTATTGCTCGAGACCAACTGTGTTGAAGTCAAGATTTCTCAAGCTGCTGGCTATTTCTTTGTTATTATAGCAAAGCGCCAGAGAAGACGTTCCAGGCAAAATGTATTGTTTGTAAACTCATGCTGATGTAGTCATTTATTCTGACAGATGCAGTATACAGTTAGGAAATGGTAACAATTGCCTTACCTCCGCTCCTGTCATCTTTACAGCAAATACAGTGTCCAGGTGGTTTGGCTGTGCTGTTTGTACGCTCCATAAATAAACATCTTCCATAGAACTCAACTGAATGTCCGCCAAAGTTTGTATCATAGCAGCAAGCGATGTAGAGACAAAGTCAACGAGTGTCTTTCCTGTTATTCTGATAGTGACACTGTTGTTCACAACATCTGCTGTTATCTCTTTCACATGGACACTAACTTGAGTGTCAACATTATATGTACCGTCTGTGATATGCACTTGTAGAGGATAGGTACCAGGATCCAGAGTTGACGACATTCTGATGGCTCCATCTCTTGATCCAATGGAGAAAGCCGGGTTACCTTTCAATATCGTGAACTGCAAAATTCGATCTTTATCGTGAGTATTAGCGACGATTTGCCCAATTATTCCCCCGGTGAATTTGTCAACAACCATATTAACATAGACGTCAATAGGCCGAATATCAGGGGGGTTGAGAGTAGGTTTAACGATTGTTATCTCAACATGTGTCTGTGCAGATAATGCTGGTGAACCACTGTCGACTGTTTGCAAGGTAAAGACATAGGTGCCATTGTAACGAGCAAGAGATTTTGTAATAAGCAACTCTCCAGATGAAGAATTTAGTCGGAATGCATTATTTCCACCGGATATGATGGTAAACTTAAATGGTTCCGAGTTCCTTGGTCCGTCCTTATCTGTAGGCTTGAGCTGCAAGATAGCCGAGCCAACAGGAGTATCAGAACGAAGCAAAATTTTGATGTCTTCATCAACCACAGGAGGATTATCATTCAAGTCTTTGATGTTTATAACGAGCTTAACGTCAGAAAACAATGGAGGGTTGCCGTCATCTTGGACGCGAACTATGAGTTCATACTTGCTCCTTTTCTCATGATCAAGCTCTCCCTGAACAGTGACAATCCCATTTTGAGTATGAACCACGAATGGCATTGGTGTGGAACTAACGATGGCAAAATGAATCTTGCTCGAGGTGTCGTTATCGGAGGCAGAAAGAGGAATTACAATTGTACCATTAGCGCTTCGTTCATTCACTGTAGCTTCATATGATCGCTGATTGAACACAGGTTTGTTGTCGTTGTAATCTAGCACCTTTACTTTGACTGAAGCTGAGTTAATGAGAATAGTTTTACCGGATGGTTTCACCATAAGAGCTTCAACAGTGAAAAGGTGTTCACGTGCAGTTTCGTAATCAAGTGGTGCTTTCAGGGTGATCTTTCCCGTGTGGTTATCAATTGCAAACAAATCATGGATCTTTGGAACTTCACTTGTTATTTCATAGACAACATTGAAATCTTTTCCACCGCAAGTCACAGATACCGAGTCAATCAGAGATGGAGGGTCAACATTTTCGGAAATATCAACCTTGTAAACGTCTTTTACGAAGGAACAATTTTCTATGGTGGACACGATAATTTCCACAATTGCAATGGATGAAAGAGACGGTACACCGCCGTCTGTTGCCATAACTTTAAACACAAACCTCTCTTCATCACGCTGTAAAAGCCTGCTCTTTAGCAGTATCACTCCTGTTTCTTTTTCAATGGTGAAGAGGTCAGCTGTTGAAACATTCATAAAGCGATACGACACTTTCCGATTTACACCAATATCTTTGTCTGTCGCTTCCACTCTGAGAAGAAAGGCGTTCTCCTTGGCGTCAACAGGAATCAACTTCATGTACCGAGTCTTAGTGAACTGAGGTGGACTGTCGTTTACATCCAGTACATCGATGGAAACATTAGTATAACAAGAACTATCTCCATCAGACGCAGATATCAGAAGGTTATAGCTGGATTTTTTCTCACGGTCCAAGTAGTCTTTAAGTTTAACAGTACCTGTAATAATTAGGTTATAGTGTAGTCACGGCTACTGCAGTCATGTAACACGCTGTATAACGTACAGTAAGGTGCTGCACTTCTCAGTAAATACTACAGACACTACATTAGGTCTTGTAAGAGCTCAACTGTCCATAGTAAAACGTAAACACTGTATGCACCATGAACAATAAAAGCATTGTGTATTCATGGTTATCGTTGGTATTGTAGAGACTAAAATAGGGCGCTAGTATCTTATGTATATACTGTAGTCATATTACTACAAGCACCAACAATAAGCAGATAGATACTGTATGCGAGGGTAACTACACAGGTACTGTTAGAAGGTTCGTGAGTAATAATAGAGAAGTAAATACATATAGACAGCGTCACTCTACTGAACAGTAATTACAATTACAGTGTGTACTGTAAAGGCGGATTTCCATTCAGCGCAATACGTCGCGCGGTTGACCTTCTGCGATCGTTTATTTTTGAACGAGCGCCGTGAACCACGTCTAAAGAGATACGTTTCGCTTCAGGGCTGGCAATTCAAAATAACTAGGCCACGAAAAGTCGACAGCACAAGATTTTGCACTGAAAGGAAACCCGCCTGAAGTAAAAAACAGAGCCATGAGATGACAGCCGTTCCTCATACCTGTATGTCTGTCAACAGTAAACATCTCCAGATAGCTATACGTTTGAAAAATAATTTTGCTGTTATCATCAGCATCACTGTCACTTGCATTGATGGTCACAATAGAAGAACCAACACTAAGGTCTTCATGAACAGTCAAACGCAGACTGGGATGGTGACAGATTGGTTTGTTATCGTTCACATCCATAACCTCGATCTCAACAAGAGTGGACGCTGTGAATGCGCCGTCAAATGCCGTAATGTTTAACAAGTATCTTGGAAAAATCTCACGATCAAGTTTTGCACTCAAAAACACCTTTTTCGACACTTGGTCGATGTCAAACTTGTTTTGGTGATCTCCCTGAACGATGTAGTAAATAACATTGGATTTCGTGTCCTTGTCCGTGGTATTCAACGTAAGGATCTCTGAGTATACAGGGAGATCTTCTCTGATAGAAGTTCGGTAGATTTCCTGAGAGAAGACTGGTGGACAGTCATTGACATCATCAATAATGACCTTGACGCTTGTCGTACTCATCAGCGATTTATTCGTGCCGTGATCTTTTGCGTCAATCTTGACCGTATATAAAGGAACGCTTTCTCGATCCAAGCGCCCATTAACTTTAAGCCAACCAGTATTTGCATCAACGGAGAAAATATTAGACAACACTTTGGACTCAGAAGACAATTGGTATGAAACAAGACCATTTTCTTCGCTGTCTTTATCATGCGCTCTTACTTGAACAATGTTGCGTCCTATGGCAGCATTTTCAGGAACGTTCACAGTGTACAATTCAGATTCAAACTCTGGTTTATTGTCATTCTCATCAAGGATATCAATATGGACCACCACATAGGCAGAAGAAGATGACCTGTTTGCTTTGATGATTAGATCATAGCTTTGCACTGATTCATAGTCCAAACTCTGAGTTAAATGCAACCTTCCAGCAGAGTCAATACTGAATGTGCCAAGTTTATTGGTCCTCACGCTATTTCCAACTTCTATTGAGTAATCAACGTTGGATATCACAGGAGCCCCTTGATCATCAACAAGCGTAACCTTTACTGGAGCAGCACCTGAGACGGTCTCAAGGAGAGTGAACGAGTAGTATGGATATTCGAACTTGAACACGATGTTTTGAATGTACACTCGTACCGGAGTGTAACTTCTCAATATTAAATATCCGTTGTCTTTTGCCCGTACATAGAAATTGTAGACAGACTCCATTGGCTTTCTCAAAAAGGTGATGACCCCAGAAGTAGCATCAATACCAAATACATACGGTGATCTTTGACCGACAAGACTATAAGTCAAAGCACCGTTGTCCCCATCATCAGGATCAACAGCCGTCACTATGATAACGCTATCCCCCACGGATGCGTTCGCTATCGAAACAACAGCAGTGTAGGACGGCATAAGAAACCTAGGCTGGTTGTCGTTTTCGTCAAGAATTTTAACCTAAAATGAAATGAAATTCATTGCATCATCTCTAGTGGTGTACGCGCTTTGTTGAAGGGTCCTGCTGTTGGACAGCAAACGACACGTTCTACCATTAGCATCGTTTTCTATGCAGAGTTACAGTATACAGTATGCACAATGTCATGTCTAATGTCTGCCGAAAATATAATGGTAAGGTATGACAAAGTATTATACGATACAATAATTCAATGACTTATGCATGCTTATCACACCGTTGATACTATGTAGTTTTCAATAAAAGAGATTCGCACCTGTACGCTGCAAATGGTAGTTTCCCCAGCTTTATCACTAGCACGAATAGGTATGGTAATTGAGCTCATGACTTCACGATCCAGAGGTCTTTCAGTCGTTATGATACCAGTACTCGAATCAATTTTAAAATCTTTTAACAGTGCAGGACTATCAATAGCGTACACTACTTCGCCAAACTTGCCAGAATCTTGATCTGTTGCGGTAACCATGGTGACATAACTATCAGCCGGGTAGTTCTCTGCGACCTGGGCATAGTAGATATCTTTTTGGAATTTAGGAGGGTGATTGTTGGATTGTCCAACGACGACGTCAAGTCTGGTAAATGATGTATGGTTACCGTCAAACACTGAGAGTTTTAAAGAATATATCTTGCCAAGTGTGATGCCTGGTACTTCGGATAGAGACACGACACCCGATTTCGCGTTCATTGAAAAATATCTTGTTCCAAACCCAGGAACGATATTGTACTTGAGTTTTGAGAAATCACTTTCATCACTATCTTTGGCAACAACCTGCGTGATAAAATGACTAGGTCCACCATTTTCCATCACTGTTGCATGGTACTGAGATCTCTGGAACACAGGAGCATGGTCGTTCACGTCTCTCACCAATATCTAAGAAATACATTTAAAAATTAGAGTAAGGTAAAACTATTGACTGCTTTATCAGTAGGACACTTTACAATTTAAATCAATAATTCAGCGTTTGGAGAGAAAATATTGTGCAAAAAACGTATTCTGCGGGTAGTTAAGTTAGGTGGAACTCGGATGCCAGTGGGTTGTATAGTCCATTTGAATACCGACTTTGTGATTTGAACGCCAGGGGCTGGTTGTACGAAGCCCGTTTAGCTTAAACGGTGAATAAGTTTAAAATAGAAATCATATTTATATACTCCTTTTACAGCCAAACTAAAAGTTTTTTGAATAAATAAGATATTATTGTATCTAACTATCGGTTCAGCGCATAAAATTGGATTCAATATATTTACAAGATGCGAGGAAGCGTTTTAAAATTCTGGCTTATCCACCGTTTTAAGCTAAACGGGCTTCGTACAACCGGCCCCAGTATGGTAATATAGAAGCCGACATCGTAGTAATGAAACAAAAGTTATTATTACCGTGATAAGAGTTTCAGCTGACAATGATGGTATGCCATGATCAGTAGCACGAACAACAATATCACATTGCTTCTGTACTTCATAATCCAACTGTTTCTTTATCCTCAAGATACCCGTATCTTCACTTATCACAAACGATTCTGGTATCAATGAGCTATCGCTCACGATCTCATAAGAGTGTCTCTTATTCTCCCCGGAGTCTTTGTCTGTAGTGTGCACACGAAGTAATCTTGTTCCAACAGGAGAGTTTTCTCTTATTTTCACAAAGTACGGCGACCTTACAAACACTGGAGGGTTATCATTAATGTCACGAACAAAAACGTTCACGATAGCCACACTCGAGCCACCAGTCTTCGAATCCTGCGCGCGAACCGACAAGACGAAGTTTGAAATGTCTTCAAAATCTAACTCTGACATCAAAGACAACTCGCCTGAAAAGATAAAGCCAAAAAGTATAATATATCACATATTCACCTCATCTTCTGATGAGTCCAATTAATGAGGTTTTTAGTTCTTTTTCTACAAATATGGGGTGTACATAATATAAAATGCAATCTAAATGCAATCCCTTTCCAAATTTTCTCACAACTATTTACTCAAATTTGATAAATAAACTAGCTTCAGAAAGGCAAAAGATCAGGCTTGTAAGGAAACGCTACTTTCAATTTCGCAAAATTTAGATTAGTTTTCAGAAGAGCAGTACTTATAGTTACGTTTTTTAAACGGTATACTCTATTATTGGTTGAAGCCAAATTTAAAACTAAAGAAGTCATTCTTAGCACTTACGCAGAGGCGTATTCTTTAATTTGCCTCGCACATCAGTCAACAATAGTCTTCACCAAACTTACCAGTATTAACATCGCACTCAAAATTGCTGTAATTATCCCCTGATACAATACTGAAAACAGGTTTGCCATTTGGACATCTGGCATGTAGTTGTTTGAAAACCGTATCAACGGCCATATCTTCAGGCAGTTCCACTGAGTAAGACGGTTTCTCAAATATGCAGGCGTCCCCAGCTTCAATCCTCACAGATACATCAGCTTGTGATTTCAAAGGGTTGTCCCCTGAATCTTTGGCTTCAATAGTCAAGGAGAATTGAGCAGGTGTAGTTAAACCGACTAACTGGCTGAGTATACTCAAAGCACCAGAACTAGGATCAATACCAAATATACCACTTTTATCTTTCTTTATTTCGTATCTACAAAAGTAGCAATCATTTGTCAACTGATGTGTATTCAAGTATCTGTCACCACAGAAATATTTTAAATGCAATAATGGACAAATCCTAACAGTTCGCGTAGTAATGTAATCGCGTTGTGTTAAAATAGGACGGTTCATCATGCCGCTGTTTAAGAAGGTACGTCGCGCTGCTAATATACTGCCATATACTTGCAGTTTCCTCGGGATAAAAATGTTTACACTTCTACTCCATATAACAGATGCAGTCGTGCACAGTGCCCCACTCATTATACTTTGGCATGGATCTAAAGTAAATTTTTCTGTCGCGAAATCAGTGTATTCAAAACAGTTAACAATTTAAAACGCAAAGTTCTGTCGTTGAAGACTAGAATTGTTTATGAGCTACCTAAGCAGAATGACAAGATACGGTATATCAGCAAAACAATGAAAGAAATGTACAACTGACCAACCTGACTTCACCGTTTTTTCCAATATCACAGTCAGATGCACTTATACGTGCAACAGTAGACCCAAGTTCAGCGTTCTTTGACACTACGTAGAATATTGGAGGAGGGGGGAACGTTGGAGTACAGTCATTACTATCGTCAACAACAACGGTCACCAAACATCTGGCTACCCGGGGTGGAGTACGCTCATCTTCCGCCATGATAAGAAGCCGATATGAATCAACTAGTTCTCTGTCTAGTACAACACCAGCTTTTGTCTTTACTACTCCTGTGCTTTCCTGAATGGTGAAAATGTCTTCAAAATTACTAAGGCTGAATCGAATTCTCTCCCATACTTTGTAACCACGGAGAATAGGTGTGTACACAGTCTGCACTTCAGAAGTGTTTTCACGAGCATAAGCATGGAAGAACGGTTCTGAAAACTGTAAGCTTGTTTTTATCATCGGTTTGAATACAACACGAAGTTTAGCATCGCTTCTCCACTTTCCGTCGCTGACTCGTACAACGGCATTGTACCATCCTTTCTGCGCAAGTTTAGGTTCCTTGATGAAGACCTTGCCGCTCCATGTTTCTACATCTAACAGAGACGGTGTATCTTGTTGAGATATGGTAAAATTAAGTTCTCCAAGATTATCACGATCTGAGGCAGTCACAGTGGTAATGTGTACATCTCGGTACACTGGCAGATACACGCGGACTTCGATTACGTCACTGGGAAACTCTGGTGGAACATCGTTGATATTCTTTACATGAATTACTACGGTCGTGATAGTTGATAACGAAAGAGAACCTTGAACGGTCACTCTCACAATGAATATAAACGATTGTCGTGTTTCATAATCTAGAGTCACCTGTAACAGACAAACAACAACAAAGAAATGTCGGAAAATATTCTATCTAATATACTGGAGTGTGACTGCTGGTAGTCGTTGATAACAAAGACCAGATAACATTATGGAACTTGACAATACAGGTCTACTGCACTGCACTGCCCAGCAATGGGGACAAGCTAAAAAGAACGAGATATACTACAGTAATAATGTTACTAAATACAGCAGTTTTACCAAACATGCCAATACCTTGGTGGTGCGAATATCGCCTGTTTTTCCTCCTATCTTGAAATACCGTCTCGCGGCAGGATTGATAATTTCAAATTTCAAATCAGAATCCTGCCCGCTAGCTGATATTACCAAGGGACGACCGTCCGAGGTTAAAACAGGAGTGTTGTCAGCAGCATTTTCCTCAACATATCCAGTGAAAACTCGCTTCACCACAGGAGTGTTGTCGTTCACGTTCACTATCTCTACAGTAACCGTAGTTTCCTGTGAAAAACCTCCTCCATCTTGGGCTTTCACTCGTAGCAAGCAGAAAGCATTTCTCTCCGTGCTAAGAAAGTTCTGTTGAAAAGTGAGAAAGTTTATATGGAAAAAAATTCATAGTACCATTTATATAAAATACAGTAACTCTCTTTAAAGCGTACGCGCATTTAAACCGGAAACGTCTCTAAGGCGGGAAAAAAAGTTGAGTCAGTTGTTTGATACTTATATACTCCGCTTTTTCCAAAGCGGACAGTCGAATTGGTCCCAAGAGTATTTGATATAGAGGGTTCACCGTATTTTAAAACACCATGCCAAAGTTTGGCGCCAAGTAAAGCCGCGTGTCTTTCACTGTATTTTTTTCAGCACTACAATCTCAAAAGTGAAACGGAGTGCTTTAACAGGTTCATACACAAAATAGGTGCATCTGTATCAACGAAACTAAAGATTACCTTTGTCGTGATTACCCCAGTAAATGGATTAATTTTAAAATTTTCTGCACATTTGACGTCGTTTACGACTGTGTAAACTGTCATTAATCCATTGAAGCTGACGGAGCCAACATATGTATCCACTGGCGCATTCTTGAATACAGAGCTCTTTAATGATGACTTTGTGAAACCATATTTATAGCCAGTTCGTAACAATCGTATCTATAATTACATAAATGGACGTAACTGTAGCAATGCATTAGTAACATTGATAGCTACTTATTGCGGCTGCAAATCCAGCACCAATACTACGTTAAAACATTTCGTCCCCGAACTACAGAGTTCCAGTATCAGTATATGCGCGGTGCACTTCAGCAAAACAGCAGAACCTACTCCAGGAGCATGCCAATGCTATCATTTATTCGTATTCAAGGAAAGAATCCATGGGTGGGATGAACTTTGATTTTTGTGGGTAGCCTGCTTGCAGGCTAACCACTATGTTGTACACACTGAAAAAATTCCGTTTGTCCCGTCCGCGTTAATTTATTTTAATTTATTACAATGTATGACCGGAACATTT
>JAODVM010076325.1:0-17147 GCA_025400095.1 Phenganax marumi | reverse complement strand
TTTGATTTGGACATTTTACTTTTCGATACAAAATCGTAGCAACCAAAGCTATGGACGCTGTAGACACATATTAAACAGCAACACGTGTTGCTTACCAAAACGCAGGCTTATAATTTGTGACAGCGCATGCTCTGTAAGCGATTTCAGCGTATTAGCATCGTTTTCGCGGATACGTGTGGACGCTCGAAAACGCAATGAATCTGGATAAGTGTGGACGCGTAAACTTTTGAATCCGCATCAAAATGTTTGCGGATACAAACGGATCCGGATACGTGTAGACAGGGCCTGATATAACAAAATTTGAGTTAAGGCCAATTCACACGGGCGATTTTTGCTGCGATTTGTGTCGTCTTGGCGTATATAATAGAGTAGATTAACTGACCAGTGTATTAGCAAAATTGTTGGCTCAAGTGTATTTGCTAGTTATCAACTCTGTCACATCCTTCAACAGGAGAAAAATCGCAGGGAATATCGCCTGTGTGAACGGGCCTTTAAACAGCAATATATTTTCATACACACCACCACTAAAAATTAGAATGTTTAGATAGAAAGTACAACGACAAGTAGACACGTTCTCTTGCCAGTGACTGAAGGGGCGTGGACACAAGAAAAATTTAAATTGCTGGGATAATACGTGCACATGAACTGAAAATATTATTGACACTTTCGATGATTACGGAAGTTCTAGTAAAGTTTGTTGTAGTTACTTTCTACTGACAGTGAAAACAATGAAAAATTAAGTTTATGACTGCAAAAAAGGTGACCGTTCAATAAAGGCCACTGTAATACTATTTTTATCATGAAATTTTGGAAACTTTGCCATATGACCGCTTAAATGCTGCTTTCCAGTTACGCAATTTTGACACGCACGTAAACGTACGTAAAAGTTAAGATTGTAAAAAACCTATCTTATAAACAATCTCAAGAACAAACGTCTAGAATTTTGAATTCGAAATCACCACGGGTTCACTTGTCCTTGTATTTTTAAAAAACTGTGAAACTTTGAAGGACTTAAACTTCTACGGGCGTGCACACGTGTCAGAAACGCGGAACAGGAAGGCAGCCTTAACGGCCTAGTTCAGGATCGAATGTATGACCGACAGAGACAAACGTTGGTCGCATTATGTTTTGATTCTAAAACATGTGAGTATAGAATGGCAAACGAAGGTGCTTTGATTAAATGCGAAGACGGAATGCGAATTGCAAAACAGAATGGCGGACGCGGACTCCGCCAGCCGATTCTGCATAGGAGGACAAAATGCACATTCCGAAACGAGGATAAAACGTGTAAATGCGTAGAAGTGAAAACAAAGGATAACTATGCGGTTTTATTCATAGCATTAAAGGTTTACATGAAACATAAGTTTTCTGATGCTTTTGCGTGATTGAATGACATAATAACCTAGACGTTATGAACTTAAAATGTCATGAATTTAAAATACCGGTAGTCAACTAGCGGGCTAGCCGGTTTGAAAAACTTTAAAACAACCTTTTGTAGTCTTTCTTGTAGTTCCTGCTTGCAGCAAAACACTTACTGGGTACATACAAGTCACGCAACGTATTGTAATATCGAAGTAGACTTCAATAGGTTGTAAATTGTGGACATCCAACGCGGTGCGGATTGTACAATAGAAGTAAATCAAAGATAGATACAAATAGATACCAGTTTCGGAATGTATATAGGAATTGCAAAATTTTTATGTTCGAACTATAATATGAAAGCAAACAGCACCGCTTAACTACAATTAATTAAACGCATGCCATAATTAAACCAAATGTCAATTACAAACAGACGTGTCCATGACTCACGTACGAAATTTTACAGCTCCAATATGCATTCTACAACTTGTATCTATTTCAAGGTTTTGTGGGAACTCCAGGTAAATTTATTTATGCGAAGCCTATGATCCGTAAACCCGGACCGTCTTTGCGCTGATGCGTGATCAAAATTATGCTAACGTTGTTATCAAACGGAAAACTAAGCCTGTCTTTGTTATGTATTATTATTCGAAAGCCCGTTCATTTTTGCAGTTGAACTCACCTAAATTACTTCCTGCTGGTGTGCAACTTTTCTCTGTTCCAAATATTTTTCGTGTTTCAAACCCCTACACTCTCTCTAGGATTGCTCTAAAAACCAAAGACAAAACCGTTCGCGAACGAAATTTTCGTAGTAGTAGAAACCGTAACGTTGCAATGGAGCCCGACTTTGGGATGGTTGAAATGCTCTGGTTCCGGTGTACGTGTACGAGTGGATTATTCGTACCTGTTACTCAAAGTGCTGGTGCCGTTTGCCACCTGAGAACGACTTAAATTCCGAGTAGCAAAACTGATGACCAAAACAACCAAAATGGCGGCTGCTCGAAACAGGTTTGGAAGTGTGTTTTCTGTTTTTTAATTTAAATGGACGTTAAATAAAGTGATAAAGTGATAAAATAATGTAGGCACTCACTGGCCTCTCCATTTCTTGCCGTTTCTTTACATTGTCTCACTGTTCTGTATTTTGTGTTTACCCGTTTGTCGTTTACGAGTAGACCTTGGTTTACCGCGGAAAAACTTGTAGATATTACAGGTAACAATGCCAACATCAGCAAAAGTGCAAAACAAAATGGAGATACCCGTGCCTGTACACTAAAACAAGGGTATTTTAAGACGTTTTTCCTACTGATGACGGTTCGGGCTTACGGACCGACAGCTTTGCATAACTATGGAAACCTTCTGAGAACTTATTGTATCTATTGTAGCATCTATCGCCAATTTGTTTCTATACTACAGGCCCACAAAGTGTTGCATATCTTCTTACACTGACCTGTTGACTACTATACGTTGGGTGACTAGTATAATGGCCATTCATTGTAGTGAGTGAAAAGTTGTACTTGTGTATAAATCGATTCCTTTGTTGTTTAGTTCTTGTAATCATTTGCCCTCTTCGACCTGCTTGAGCTTTGAGTTCGCAAGCTGGAGCTACACAATAGACTACAAAAGATCGATTGAAATTTTTGGAAACCGGCCGGTCTGCAAGTTGACCATCTGTTTTATAAATTTGTTATGGCAAAACTGATGAGGAGCAGAGATTGTACCTTTCTCAGTGCCGTGCTGCGCGTTATGCATTCTCGGAGATACTCTTTGATGCATAGTTTTTTATTAGTATGATATTTTGGCAGCTGTAAGGGCGACTGACGTTTTCCTGCCATGGTATGTTTTAGTATTTCACGTCTTGTAATTCTGCGATCCTTCATCATGAAATTGCACGAGATCCAAGTTAATCTTATGGATGGTTTGACATCGTTGCCCGTCAATAGACAAACTAAGGTGGCTAAATTCATAGAAAGCTCTTTTAAAGTAATCTGATTTACGGAACTACACTTTCGAAAATAACAAATAACAAGATTTACATCCCATATTCGAGAGTATTTAGTAAAGGAGGGCTAATCTAAAATCTAAAAACAAGGAGATCTTTTCTAAAAGGGACGCCCGCAGTAGGGAGTATGACCGAGGAAAGAGGGGACCGAGCACTACTAATAGCACTGTAACCCATTCCATGATAGAAACGTTCAGTAAGAAATTTAAAAGGATTTACAGTTCCTGGATTAGACTGTGAGAGGCCCTTGCAACGACAAAACTGCCCACCGAAATATCAGGATGTAGGCTATTGTTTAGATTGTACCTGTGCGCCATGAAGCCATGATGGTATCCTGTGCAGCCGTTGAGGATTTTTGATGTCCCAGACTTTCCCTGATAAGAGGCACACCATCAGTGGTAGTTTCTTGAAAAGAGAGTGTACGTCGTCTGGATGACTCGGTAGTTTGACAAGAGCGGTGAATGTTTCAGGTGTACCAGTGGTTTTCTACCATAGCTAGAGGCCTTCTAATACCAAGGTTGCGTTGGCCAGATTGGTAACGCACATATTTCTCTCGCTTTTTCGGTTCTTAATTTCTGCACAACATTCCCAGTGACATTGAATAGAGGAAAAGCATAAAACAAATGTCCTGAACATGTTTAAAAAAAATGCATATACAAACAATGCTTAAGCCTCTAGAAGGTAAGAAACATAATTTTCGAACTGTTTGTTAATTCTCAAGGCAAATAGATCAATGTTTAGCAAGAACCCTTTCACGTTAAGTGCCGCATGCAAGCAATCTCGATCTAGCATCCATTCAGATCCTCTTTCATTCTGCATAGACTCAAAATCTGCAATTAGATTGTCGCTCTGTGGTATGTGGGCGACACTGACCCGATATTGCAAGGCGATTCACCTTTCCCACCTCTGTTTTGCAAGCTTGTTGCAACTGTCAGAGTGGCTGGTGCCTCTGATATTGAGAATTCTAACAGCTGAGGTGGTATATATCATAAGGCAAATGCGCATTTTACGTGTTTGGCGAGCAAAGATTTGTAGACCAAGATATGATGGAAACAGTTCGAAGTGGTTTATAAGCTTTTTGGTCTCATTATGAGACCATAAACACCCAGTACTAACACCCTGGTATTCTTCCCTGAAACCTTTTTGAGAGTCATCAGTTATAATAGCGAGAGCCGGCTTTCGATGGGTTACCGGCTTACAGGCATGCACCCACCACATTACAAGATCGCCATGTCAACTCAGAAATGGGTTCACAAGATAGTGTCATAAAAGTCTCAATATTCCCTTATACGTAGCCAATGCTAATGATTTATGTCTTGCTAAGTGATGGTAGTAAAGAGACCAAATAGAGCCCCAGGAAAGCTTGATTCAAATTTAACACAATTCGGGCTGCTTCCCGGATTTTTACCTTCCGTGCAGGGTTAAGAAGTAAGGTTTCACAATCCAGTTTTAGAGCTATTGCTTTGTCCTCTGTTAGTCAGACAGTCACCGTAATTGAGTTTATCTCAAACCTTAATGTGATAATCTTTTGGGAAGTTATAACCAGGGACTTTTCTGGATGTGTAAAAATCCTCATTTGGCGAGTAAGATCACTTTGTTTATCACATTTTCTGACAGGCATCATACGTATTTCTTTGGAAGTAAAAGTCGTCTAAAATGTCTCGAAATAATGTGCTCTTTAGAATGTAATGTAGTTAAAGGGGATTTGAGGGTTCTTAGTGAACTTCCGTGGGCCGCTTGATAACCCATTGGGCAAGCATGTAAACTGGTACAGAGTGTCACCCAATGAAACCTGAAGTTCTTACGATCTGTGTGTCTGATTGGTATAGAGTAATATGCGTCTTTGAGATCAACGCCACACATGAAGCAATTTTGCTCAACTAGCTTTATCATAATGGTAATGGAATCCAATTTAAATGGTAACATAGCACGAGTCTATTAACCATTATAAAGTCTAGTATAATCCTGTGAGTATCATCTTTCTTCACCCTTGTAAAAATATGCGAGATGATTTCTTTATGCTAATGGTTACCTGCACGATGATAACTTTTCTAAGCATTCTATCGATTTCAATTTGTACTGCCTGTCGTTTTTGGTATCACAAGACTGTTTTTGTACCAATTTATGCCAAGAGGGCATTTCTCACAAATTGATAGTCATGTCTTTGGTATCAGACAAGATTTCTTATCACATGTTATTTCCTTCCATTATGGGAAGTCGTTTGAAACTCTACCCGCTTTGGAAATGTCACAGAAGGTAGTTAAATAGTTTTTTAAAACTGGAAATAAAACGTTCCCATTCAACTACCGAAGCGTTTGTCATTGTGCCCGCTTGTTTATTATTTCTCTTGTGTTTGTTTTTTTTTTTTCTCACTCTTTCTTTCTGAAGTGCGGCTTCCCGCGCTTGTAAAAATCAGTATTTTTCGTTTCGGCGCCAATGCTGTTTGTCAACATTCGGCCCACGAGCCGGTAATTTTTGAGTCTGGTTATTTTTTACAACCTGAGTCACATTTCCCATCTTTTTGGCTTCTTTCAGTCGTCGTGGTAAGTCATCCCCAAACAAAAATTTATTTTACTGACCAATGTCCGAGCAAATTTGGGCATATTCTGGTTATAGCACTGATTTGATTTTGTTTCTGTGAACGCATGCCAATTCGTGACTTGTGCGTCTTGACAGAGCTATGGAGTTGGCTTGTTAAGTTAATAGCTCTTTTATATTTAGCTCGTGAGCTTTTGTGGCAGTCAAAGTTTGAGCCACTTGCATCGAGATATAGAGTAGCTTTCCGCACTGCATTTTGAATGTTTGAGACATTCAGAACTGCTCGTTGTTGATAAAACAGCAGTTTGGACCATATTTCATGATTTCTGGTATAGCACAAATTGTTGGGCAATTGGCGGGTCGTTTATATATGTCTTGAGTTGAGTTCAGTTGGCCAATATCAAGTGTTTTCTGCCATCGATTTTCAATTATAGCAGCTAGCTCAGACTTTTTATAGACGCATCTAGCTTCTGAATTGTCAAAAATTTCAGAAAGATTTCAAGCTTCTCATCACTTGAGACTACTGCGGGCTTTATTATCATCGACTGTGTTGTTGTCGATTAGTTCGGAAGTATTATCCTCATCAAAATCATCGCTGCAAGTGCTAATTTTGCTACAGTCGTTTTTGTTTGCTGTCGGGCTATCCTTCCAGATGGATTTACTAGACGTTGGCCTTCTATGGTTCCTACAGTTGTCGTCTACATCACTGTTGGGCGAAGGGGAAAACGAGCTACTGCGCTTCTGTGGTGTTTCTTGTTGCGTTCAACGTCTTGTTATTGAACTGCACTGTGCGTCACTTGTTTGTGCCGATGCTGCCACATTTGGCGCACCATTGATTTCAGTTGGGTTAGTTCTTTAGCGATATCCAAATTATTCAGCTGTTGTGTGCCATTTGTTATGGTCTTTTCTTCTGAGGGCGAGGGGTTATGTTCAGTAGTCGCCATTCCTGCTAAGAGTATACAAGATAGTAAAGGTTACATAAAATTGTGGAAAGTATATACTCAACCACCCGTTCTTAAATGCACCTTCTATTTATATAATAGTACCTTACACGTCTCTTTACTGTCTATGAACTGTTTCTAGTTGTCTTCGCAAAACTTATAATAAACGGTGTAAGTTAATTCACTTCGCTCACTTCTCCACAATCGCGATGCACTGCATCGTTAACGATGCAAGATTCTCTAAAAATATCCGTTAACGGTGCTGCAAAATTGTTCGAAAATATTTTTGAAATCTTCATAGAATTGTCACACGGGTCGGGCAAATTGTTAATGCTGAATTTTTTGCAAGTTTCACGGAAGTCCTCCACATTTAGACGTGGTAGATTCTCTGGGCATTGTAGATTGACCCATTTGTCCCGACGTCTGGGTACTCTTTGTTAAATTGGCAAAAAATTTGTTTATATGGTCAGCAGTCCACCTATCATCTATCTTTTGTCCAGTTTCTGGATTTAAGATTGTCACTTTAGCGTTCTTTTTACCAATTAAGCCATTCATTTGCTTCCACCAGGCTTTGGGACACGATTTTCGTGTAGGGAAAATTTTCTTTTCATAAAAACTTGGTTTAGCTTTCCGTATCCCGACCGAGACTAGTCTAATAAAATGTCCAAACCGCCCGTTGTCTTTAATTCTGAAAGCTCGGTCTCTTTGAGCCATTAAACTCTTGATCTTTTGAGCAATAAAAGGTTTATCTTTGTTGAAAATCTTTATTGTTTTATTCTGGGAAGTAGTCATTGAACAATCTCTTAGAAATCCGAAGTAAAACGTCTATTTTTCTATGAATAGCTGTAGTAGTAAAAACTAAAGACCAGTCATTATTATTCAACGCATTACCAGAAATGTCTAGCTGTTGATGTGTGGTCAGCCGCACCTTAACTTTACCTTACTTCCTTTTTCTGCAATGGACTCTTTCGAATTCCATTTAGTCACATTGTGATCGGGCGTAGAGAGAGGGGTCAAAGTTTTGGGTTCTCATAAAAGTCGGCCATCTTGGTAAAAATTAAATCAAGCGTGTTTCTTTCTTTTATAGGCTGCCTGACAACTAGTTTCATGTTACAATGTCTAGCAATGTATTGCTGGTGAAATCCATTATTACTCTGGTGAAAGCCACGCATCACACTGAAAGCAGTGTTAGAGCTGTCTACACATAGCTGGTCACAATAATAGCTAATATAGTCATGAAACTTTCCTATCTCGTAAACTTTCAAACTCGGTGGAAGGTATACGCAGCACAGACCAAGTTTTCATATCGATCTAGGTTATCATTTTGGGTGTATAGTCGCCCTTTCACATTCATAATATAGATCATCTAAGTGTTTGCGCAGTTTTATCAGAATTGTATCATTAACATAAATTGCTACTCCTCCCCTTACTTGGCCATTAGTTCCATCTTTTCTGATTATAGTCTGTCCAGATCAGTTTCCAGCCTCATCTGAGACCAGTTTCGCTGACCATGTCCATGACTTGTCATTTGAATTTCTAATTCATTGACTTTTTTTGCAAGTGATCTTGCATTTACCAGTAAAATATTCGACGTCGATCTGTTTTCGCGCTGCTTGTAAGCAATTTTCTCTTTACGCATGCTAATACAGTTCTATTCACGATGTCCTGTGGTATGTTTTTTGTTTTGATATTCTAACAGAGATGTTATGGTTATGATTATGATTTTAAATTTTGAGGATCAAGCTTCCTAACGTTTAGCTATCCTGCCAAATTTTAACGTAACCATTACTGCTGGGAAGAGTTGCAGTGTGATGCGCATTTGATTTACTTAACGCACGAAAACCCATCTTTTTAAACCATCGGAAACACGTTAATCTGCTCGTGCTAAGTAGACAGTCGAACCTGTATTAGGCGGTCATTCTCGGTTGATTACCAAGTGACTGCTAAACACAATTTGACCGCTTAATGCAGGTTTTGTACAAAATCACTAGACAGCGTAATTGAAACGTTTAATATAACTCAATTTGAGTTAAATACTAATGTATATTTTATACATCATCTCTAACGAATTAAAAAGTTTAGATAGAAAGTGAAATAAAAAGTAGACACATTTTCTTGTCAGTGGCTGAAGGGCTAGTTTACACAAGAAAAATTTAAATTGCTGGATCATACGTCCACGTGAATCGAAATTTGTATTGACACTTTCAATAATTGTGGTAGCTCGAGTAGTAAGAGACTTTGACATGTTGCAAATAAAGGTCTAAATGTATATGTATTACACGTCTGTGGAACTTGCTCTCCTCTGATCGATCAATACAGTTTCAGATCAATTTAAAATTAACAGCTTAATAGTGGTGTCCGTTCAATTAAGGATAGTTTACATCAGGTAGTTTGCTGTCGTTACCTGTGTTTCGGTGTCTGGACGGTGATGTTGAAAGACAGATAACAACAGAGAAACAGGAAAAGAGAGTGTCGCTTGCAGTAAGAAATTTCGAGTTTGGGTTTTTGTCGAGGGTGGAGGGTCGAAGGTTACAAGTCGAGGGGGAGGGTAAGGTCGAGGGTAAAGTCGAGGGTCGAAAAATTGCCAACTTTTTCTCGTAGTATCGCACAGCCGCAAAGTTTGTATATGCCAAATTGTCACTATTTAGTGACAATTTGGCATATACAAACATAGTGACAGTGTCACTAGTGACAATGTCACTATTTAGTGACAAGATCTAATTCAGACTATTCAAAGCCCAATGTTCATCAAATAACACTATCGAACTCGACAGCTTACAAAATCTATCACTAAATGCAATCTGATATTAAGCGTCATGCTGCTTGTTAGAAAAGAAAATCTGATTACCAGTATCGTACAAGAAACGTTTTTATTCTTAGATTTAATAATACTGAACGGAAACAAAGTATAGAAAATAATTTTCAGAAAAAGTTGGCAATTTCTCGACCCTCGACTTTACCCTCGCCCTCGACTTGTAACCCTCGACCCTCGACAAAAACCCAAACTCGACTCCTTCCTACGCCCACGTTCACATGACACACATCCCTGTTTTATAAACAGACCCTGCCAACTATGCCTGGACTTCGATAGCAAAAGCAAGCAGCAAAATGCAAGCGACTAGTGATAAATGTAAACATTATTGTTTGAAGCAAGTTTAAGAATGGTGAGAACGAAAAATATGCTGGCTGACACAAGCGCAGGTACAAGGGCTGAGTATAACGAACAACACACTATTGGACAGCAATGCGTGAATGTCAGTTGCAGTTTCGCACAACGTGAACAGGTCAAGAAATTTGCCAAGGAAAAAATTGATCGTACACGCGAATAAACTAGCCAGTAAATTTGTGGAGGAAAAGCTGCTTGGTGCTGGGAGAGGTGTTGTAATGATGACCAGCACGTAAACAGGAAATATGGATAAGGTGACAAGGGGAAAGGATTAAGCTTTCTACTTGGGCTCAGCTTTCACCACTTGGGAATCAATTAACAAGGCGTTTTGATAATTCCTGGAAACAAAACTTAAGGGCGTTTAGCGCACGACGGCACGAGTCCTTCAACCCACGCCATCTACGGAAGTGATTATAATTATAATAAATGCGGAACATAAATTCAAGGACTCAAAACTCCACTGCAAAAGATAGACTGAAAATGCCAACGCAAAAATTTATCGTGCTCT
This sequence comes from Phenganax marumi, assembly GCA_025400095.1. Classification (NCBI taxonomy): domain Eukaryota; kingdom Metazoa; phylum Cnidaria; class Anthozoa; order Malacalcyonacea; family Clavulariidae; genus Phenganax; species Phenganax marumi. Next base: position 6,636 of record JAODVM010076325.1, on the reverse strand, counting down.
ATAAAAACAGTTCTACAGCCACCAAGAGTCTTGAAACTCCATACAGTTAACAAATATTCGACGAATTGCGGGGAAAATACAGCGGAGTTACTCAGAGAAGAGATAAAGGTTTTTGTTCTATACGGGCCAAACACTTTGACATGAAACTTGTACAGCAACATAAATAGAGGTAGTTAAAATGTTTTAAATATAGCTCGTCTAAACTTTTACTATATTCTGCACCACTACAGCTTCTACTGATAAAGCAAAACGAAGAAAGAAAATATATTCATAACACACAGTATTTTGTAAACAATATGGCCGTTCAAAATTTGACAAACTTGCCTCACCTAAAGGCTAAAGCGGTCCAAATTCCCCATTTCGCACCCAAATACTTCTTCATAACTGCTTTCCAGCAAACAAAAAATGTACATTTAAACTTTTCCTGCAATAAAACATCAAAATATAACAACATTTCGGCACGTTTTCTAGCTCAAAAGCAACACGTGTCAGTCGGTTTCCAGAATTTTAAATTTTCGCGCCGAGCTTCGACTTTTCCGAAAAGTCGGATTCAACCGGAAGAAGCTCGGAATTCGTTCCTAGACTTCTCATGTAATTTAACGGCGTGCGAACTCTGGGGCATCTCCACGCAATTTATTCCCCTCATTGCGGCGATGGTAACGCAACGGTTAAAAAAAAACATTGCATTGCCAAAATTTCAATGGTTTCAAACTGTGGCAACGATTGCAGGAAGCTTTCCGTTACTGTAGCAGAGCATGATTTACGAACAATTTACCTCTCGAGACAGTAATGCAAGGATTTGACAACTATTGCATTGCCAACGCGGAAATATTGCCCGCGTTCCGAAGCTTAAGGCCAAAAAAATTTAACAGAAAAAAGGAACATATACAAAAGTAGTACAAAATAATCTAGAAACGCGATGAAATACTATTAAATATTTATTCACGTCACCACTGAATAAATGACAATTATTACAGAAATCTACATATATTAGCACTAAACATTCAGTTTACGAAAGAGCGAATGAAATATTCTTGTCCAAGTATAAATATTTTTACAGACATTAGTTGTTAGTACACGAATTATTATGCTTAAAATGTAAGCCAAGGACTTTAAAATAATATGTTTGTATGAAATCTTTTCGACTCAATGTCAATTTCTGGTTTCAATCCTACTCATTGATAACTGCATTCACTTGAGCCCTTAAAAAACGTAAAATCTTGTATGTCTGTAACCACAGAAAATGTATGGCAAGCTTCAATGTCCGTTCATTAAAATTTAGTTGTAATTGATAGCAATGCAAATTTCGAAAAGTAATATACACTACGAACTGAAACTGAAGGCAACATGAATAGGCAGTTATCAGAGCAATTTTGCCCTACTCTACGAGATTTTTATCAATTGCCCATTCATCATGCTATTTTGCTCATACAACACCAAGTCTGTCAACATAATCGGTTAGTAGCAAATCATTTTCGCATTCGTCAAAACGTACTGGAGTAGACTGCAAGTGCTCGATGAGTTTCCCGAAAGTTTCGAAGCCGATGGCATCCTCGGAATCGCCGAGTACTGCTACGAACTCTTCTTTGCAACGGTCTACCTCGATATGACGAACATTCGGGCCACCTTCGGGTGCTCGGACGCTAATGTAGAACTCAGTCTCTCGCGCGCCTGAACGGACAAGGAACGTCCCTGCGGGCAGACGGTCGTCCAGGATCTCTTCCGCCCGTTCGCGGGAAATCTTTCCGAAGTAATATGGAGAATCTTTGAGCTGAAAAATAAAAAAGGAATTTCTCGTAAGTCATATCAAAGTAATGTAACCTCACGAAAGATCTACTGACCTCTTGCATGAAGTCTACTCCACGTTTAGCGAATTCTGGATTCTTCAACACAAACCAGGATCCCTTTTCAAAACCTACATCACCGCCATCTTTCTCATCAAATGATTCGTTCATCACACCACGAAACTGGAACAAAACATGACAATTAACTTAGCTATATCTTCATGTTAAGAACTAGAACTGATTTCGAGTAGTAGCTATTTAGAAAACACGAGCGGTACATCTACACGGGCATTTGCATGTACAACAACAAGAGTACAAGGCCTGCGGTCAACGGTAACTGGACTACGATAAGTTCCACTAACCTCACTAATCTCAGCCTCGTCCAAGTCCCTTACGGACGCGTTTTTCTTGCGCAACGCCGTCTTCACCGGAGAACGATCTGCCATCGTTATGAAACTGAAAGCGTGACCATTTTCCTGATTGCCTTTTCTATAATAGAAAATCCAACAAAACATTTGTCATTTTAGAAATGCGTAGCGAATTGCGTTTGAAATCTTCAGTTGCAAAATACTAACCAATTTGTCTCAATCGTGGGCTCATATTCAAATGAAGTTTGGGCGCCCTCAATTTTGCAAAACAATTTATTACATCTATCTACACTATGTGTACGAAGAAAGCTTATGTTCACAGTGCAAATTGGTGCAGTTTTACGGTGTACAGTGTGCATGGTTCATTTAAGTGACAGAGTCGTAAATTTCAACTTTAACTTATTTTTATAGTGCAACGTTTAAATTTAAAGTGCATTTATCGTTTAGGCAAAGTTGTAGTTAAATAATTTTTACTAAAGTCGCCTTCTTTTATCATTCTTTGTCCTTGCTCAAAACATATTGTCTTGAACTGTGTTGGGAACTCATTCTCTACGGTACACTGGGGAGATATTATACTACATTAGGGAACATTGAGCTACATATGTAGCTAATTACTATTGTTGTCAACAAAATCCCTTAGCAACAACTCTGAATCGTCGTCTTGGAAACGAATCGGAGTTGTTCGTAAGTACTCGATGAGTTCGTGAAATGTCGCGAAGCTTATCGCCTCGCACTCGGGACCACAGACAGTTACAAAGGAATTCTCGTAGCGGTTCACCGCGATATGACGATACTTCGGAGCATCTTGGGATGTCCTCGTGCTGATATAAAATTCACCCTCGTCGAGTCCCGCACGAACCAAAAATGTCCCCTCAGCTTCCTCGGATTCCAAGATATCCTCCGCTTTGCGCTTAGGTATTGAACCGTGGAACCATTTTGAATTCTCGAGCTGAAACACATTTGAAGAATTTCAGTAAGACTTTGAGATTGAGCGAAAGTGGTCTTCCAGAGTATTAGACGAATGTTCTAAGTTTCTCCAAGTTACAATCACATCAAAGGAAGCAATTGAGTAATATAACGTCATATTTTTGTGGGACGTACTCAGGTGGATGAATGTTTTGTTAGTCATTCTGAGCGATAACCGAATACAATAAAATGGGTCCCATACCTCTTGCATGTAATCGCGGTCAATCACATTTATCTTCGATACAGATTTAGGAATATCGACCATGAAGCCGCCATTATTCGTACCACCATCGTAGTATTCCGTACCATATTCGTGATCTTCGGGAAACGTCGAGAACATAGTGTTGTTCATTCCACGTAACTCTGAATCGCTGATTTCTTTCATAGAAATATTGCGCTGAAGACGTTCATGTTTCTTCGAAGAGGTGGCGAAAATCGCACGACCTCCGATACTAAAGTGCCTATCTCTTTTTTGCCTGCATAAAAATGTGGTTGAAATTTGAGCTACTCAGACTAGAGGAAAACTTTCAAGAATTTTCGAATTAAAACCTTGGCAATCACAGTCGGAAAGAATCAAGATTCGATTTGAATGGAAAGACCAACGATACCAACTAGAGATCAGCGGTGAGTAATTTGAGATTGTCACTGATTAATCAGAAATCATTCGCCAGTAATTAGAGATCATTAGAGAGATCATTAGAGATCATTAGAGATCATTAGAATTAATATTGAAGACAATTAGTGATTAATTAGATACCATTGGCGTTAATCAGGAATTATTACCGAGCAATTAGAAATTATCAGTAGGCAATCAGAGTTCATTAGTCATTAATTAGATATATTTACTAATTAGCATAATTTGGTATTTAAATTGATTAGCAATTAAGCAATAGATCAGGTCAATGATTATCAGATTCGTGAGAGCAAAGTATTGATATGATTATGAATGACGTGTATAATTATATCGAGTAATTGACTGATTAATTAATTAATCGCTTGATTGGATGGAAATTAATTAATTAATCGCTTGATTGGAAGGGAATTACTTTTTGATCAAAGGCTGGTTAGAGTGAATCATTCATTTCTTGATTGACATGTGAGTTGTGAATTTCATGTACTTTGAATTTCATGTACACTTACCTGGTTCGTAAACACACGAAAAGGATGAGAGCTGCAACTAACAGAAGAAGCATAACGGCAAGAACTATGCCAACAATCGCTCCGATAGAGAGGCCATCTGAATCTATAGTGCGAGACAACAAAATTAGTAATCGTATTTCATAGTTTCACTGTGAAAAAATATTTTTGTGAAACTTTACCGTCGTCTTCTGTGCTTGGCCTATCTCGAGCTAGACCAAAAAAAAATGTTAAAAACTTAATTAGACGCGAAGATATAGTCGGTGGAAATGGGAGGCTTGGCCGAAGTTGGCCAAATTCTTTGTTCAACCTATTTCTTCTTCATATTTATGCAATCTTGTGGCTAGGTGAAGACATATAGTGTAGATATGGTGGAACATAATATTACGTCGAATATCTGTGACAGTTGTGCCTTCTTTCTGCAATTTTCCCTCGACATCATTTTTCTTTAGAGTATCAATTGTCTCCGTAGCTTTTGTATCTTTGCCAGTTTTTGGGTCACGGACGACAAAGGCAACAGTTACGCTAAAAACATGGAAATCACACACATTTAGTACACCTGTCAGCAAGCTTCATTTTAACGAACAGTTTGAACACCAGTGAATGAATGGAAATGGTCTTGAAGCCAGGCAACGACATTACCAGGACTGTAGCTCTGATCAAACATGAATAAAATAGAATGTCTATATGGGGTGAAGCTTCGTTTAAAGAATAAAACTGCCCAATGTATTCTGTGACATAGCACAATAACTGTGATTAGAATGGTTAAGCTCTTAAACATCTTCCATTGACTGTCATTAAACATATTAGGTCAGGCCTCCAGATTATCTTCTTCCATTATTTTGCAACTACTGTGGAGAAAAATTTTAGCTCAAGACTTCAATAATTTCTTACTCGACTGGGGCGACGGTAGGCGGTTCGGTTGGCTCTGGTGCAACGATCTCTTCACCGCCTTGAGGAGTACATGATTTAATTTTTCCATTGACAAGCACTGCCTTGCATGTGAACGTAGTATTCGGAGAGTTTTTACAAACAAGAATCGCATCGATCTTCAAATTTTTTCCAACGACTTCGTGATTTATGATGCGAACTGAGCATGCGCCGTAGTCGATCGGATTTCTCGTCGCGTCACGACGTTTTCGTCGCCCTGAGAAATAGATCAACAGATTATAAAAATGAAAGGTAATACCCAGGCAATATACAATTCAAAGACATGTACTGGAGCGGCTACGAAGAATCAAGTTGAATAGGCGAAGTAATATTCCTCCATACCTTGAATTCCGGGTGATGACTAAACAAAAAAAATAAAAGATCCGTATAAAGCAGTACTCTTTACCGACCTTTCAAGTGGACAAACAAATAAACAAATAAATAAACAAACAAGCAAGCAAGCAGAAAAACAAACCTCGCTAAGTAGCTGAAGTTGGTTTTGTAACTCTCGCTCAATGTCACGGAGCATCCATTCTTGAAATGGCTGTTGATTTTCACCCAAGTCGTAAACCAAACTGAACGTATTACTATCAGGAATGCACTCGAAGCTATTTTCATCAGTCGTCTCCGTTGGATAACAGGTTTCTCCCGCGTTACATTTCACTGTAGCGCATGTTTCCTTCTTGAACTGACACAGCTTGCCGCTGGTCGACTCAGGGCAATCACAACTGAAGCTTCCTTCTTGGTTCACGCATGTCCCATTGTTATTGCAGGTTGCTATAGAGATAGAAAAATACCGGCATAAAAATTGAGAACATGTACAATCCCTGACCTTGACATATACTTTATACCCTTGAAGATGAAGTTTTTGCAAAAGACGATAACTTACTATCGTTCTTCAAATGACTTAAATAACATAAATATGTACAATCCCTGACTTCTATATGGCCACTTTATATCCTTGAAGATGAAGTTTTTACCAAAGAACTTACAAGACAATTCTTTTTCATGTGACTCAAATATTACTAATATGCTACCAATCAATACCATTAACCAACCTATTCCAGTTGTGCACTCATCCACATCAGTTTCACACTGCTTCCCAGTCCACTGAGGTAAACAAGTACACTCGAACCCACTCCCTTTTTCGCTACACTGTCCTTGGTTCATGCAAGGATCGGAAGTGCAGGGCGTGATGTCACACAACTCTCCTGATTGCTGTAGTTCAACCGCTGTAGCTTTTCCATTGTCAATTACACTATCCAATGCGTCCTGAAAAGAGAAAGTCTTAAGCCCTGGGCAAACTAGGAAACATTGTTTCGGAAACATTTATGATTCGCGATGTTTCCTCAAATGTTTCCCTGTTTGCCCACGCGTGGAAACATTGTTGCGGAAACAAAATTTGCTTCCCGGGAAGCAAAAATGTTTCCTATCAAATTCAGAAACATTTT
>JAODVM010076214.1:0-17153 GCA_025400095.1 Phenganax marumi | reverse complement strand
ATCCAGAACATTTTGCACATTGCAGAACTTTGCATTGCTGTTCCAATAAGCAATGCAGAATCAGAGAGAGTTTTTTCATTCTTATGGCGCATTTTTTCGAAGGAGCGTCAATCTCAAGAGAACTCCACACTTGAAAATATTCTCTGGCTTCGCTGTGACAACAACTACTCAGAAGAATGTTACAGACATGCGATCGACCTTTTCCCGAGCGAATACCCCACTGGGGAAGTAAGAAAAAGAAATCGTAGATTGGATGGTCATGTGTACCCAAAGAAATGAGCTTGTAAGAAAAGGAATGGAAGTGACAAAGGTGCAGGTAGAAAAATTACTGAAGTTGTAGCTGAGCTTGTGCCATCGTCGGAATCAGAGAGTAGCGGAGACGAGGAAGCTACAATTCATGACATTGATATTCATGATATATCTGATGACGAATGGTCAGAGGATTCTCAAGATGAAGACTAAGGATTTAGGGACATGAAAATATTTATATTATTCACATTGCATACTTTACTGTTGTCTATAGGTGCATGGGTTTAACTCAAAACTTGGTGATCAACTTCACACGTATTAAGATTCTTGTAGTTTTGCATGGCGAAAACAACAATATCAACATTCGTTTGAGGTATACACCATGTATATTTATTATTGCATGCCGATACTTTGCCATGCAATAATAAATATACATGGTGTATACATCAAATGAATACTGATATTTCCACGTATTGCCGGTTTATCTCTTGTGGAAGCGAGCAAGTTTCGTTATAATGCATATATTTACTACCAAGCACAAGGTCAATACCTGTAATGAATATTTAACTTGATCCAATAACTGTGTCTCCATTTGGAGTTGACCACCAAGCGCTAAACATATCACCTGGCAGAAACCCAGCCTAGATTATGTGTAGAAGTGTCACGACATTCATGCTCCTTATTAGAACGTTACACTTATAGTAATGTTATTGACTACGAAACAATGTTTGATTTCTACGTTCGAAAACAGTTTTACATAGTCTATTTAAAGTTTATTTGATGTACAGTACTTTAATTATGTGTACTAAATTAAGTGAAATTACTGTTTTACAAAAGCAACTCATGCATTTTATTTAAAATTCGAAATTGCCGACCTGTGCTGACCTGTTTTAGTTTCAGGTTGGCAAAAATTTGCCGACCTGATTTTTCGCTAATTCAGAGGCCTGATTGCCCAAAGTCTGTTGATACTCGGTGCAAGTTCTGGAAGAATAAACAGAACGGCACAGCTACATTCAATGATGGAAAGCGTTACCAGTAGTGTTTGCAAAAGAGTTGGAACCAATTTTCAAACGTCTAGCTAGTGATGAACTATTGATAAGGTGCCTAAAAGGATTAACCCAAAACCAAAATGAGGCCATTAATGGAATTTTGTGGTCCAAGTGTCCCAAGGCACGATTTTGTGGGTCGAGGAAAGTGAGGATCGCAGTCTGTGAGACAGTTGCACATTTCTATACTGGGGCTGCAAGTAAAGTTGTGTTGATGAAAATGTGTGACAGTGAACCTGGAGCAAACACCTTGAGGGCTCTCAGGCTACAGGACAATCGAAGCATTGTAAGTGCAGCTAAGAAAGTGAGCACAAAATAAAAAGCACAAAGACGGAAGTTACGAGGGCAGAGAAAGGATAAGATCTGCCTACTACCCAGGAAGTTTTGGATTGGCATCAGAGCCAGAATTAAGAATGGACACAAAGGGCAAGAAAAGAAAAAAAAGTGGCAAAAAGTCTAATTAGTTCACTTGGCTAGTTTGAGACAGCGGGAGTTATTTATAAGCCAATCAAATTCAGGTTGTTGTCTTGTAATGACTTTAGTAGAAACAGTATGTTTGTGTAAATATTGCTTGAAAGTTTCCATAGATACACTTATATTTTGTGATTGAGACAATAATTAATAGATAGGTCTTTATTTTTGACAAGTTTTTAGAAATTCATCTTTGATATATTGTCAGAAGTTTACTGAAACATGTTTATGAATCTTTCAATGCCGTTTTGTCAAAATGAAAAACCCAATACATGTCAAACTTGTGGAACACATAACTGATTAACAATTTTGTGAATAAGCTTCATTTTTTGACAGGCAATGTAGTTTATAGTAATGAATGCAATGAATAAGGGATTTTTTGTTATTATGCATATTTCAGCTTTTGCCATGGAAATGGTCATATTTTCAAGTTTGTAGTGTTTAACACTACCAAACAAAAATCCCTTTATTCATTGCATAGGTTATGAGCTGCTGAACATCTCCAGAAAGTTTCACAACAGTATCTAATTTCCCTATGGAGTTATCGGCATTAAGAGGCTTTCTCGGCAGTAACGATAACTGCCACTACCACTGTTACATGGTATCAGTCATGGTTGTGTGTGATGTAAATATGCTTGTCTCTATTTACTCTTCCACCATGGAAAATTTCATTGCAATACATAAAAATTGAAGAAACTAGGTAAAAAAACCCGTTTGAACAATTAAAGGGCAAACTACCACCTTACATGCTCTAATCACTTGACCATTCATATTGTTGCAACTATCAGAAACTTTAGTGTCTACACTTTCAGGAACATAATCAACTAACCAATTATAAAATTCCTTTAATTTCTTCCTCACAAAGGTTCTCGGTTTCGGTCTCGGTTTAGATCTTATATATTTAGTTGGCTTGATAACCTTCACCCCTATATCCTCTAATGGAGTGTCTAAAATGTGTCTTGTTGGCTTTGATCTTGGCTTTGGTTTTAAGTTGCTCACTACTTCTGTGTTCTTCACATCGAAAACCCCCTCATGATGTTTCTTCACCAAGGCCCTCTTATCTTGCATCGCCATGTTTTTAATATCTCTCCAAATAGATCTTTCTTGAAGAGTTTGTTTTGTATCATCTTGAAATCGTCTCAATTTCTTCGTCTCTGCAATCCTTTCGTTTGAATTTCCTTTCAGTGAAAACACTCGTTTTAACATTAAGTTATAATTAATATTTCGCTTCTTAACTCTTTGTTGAATGGCCCTCACAGTTTGCTTCACCATATTAATTAAAACGTTCTCTGTCTTTATCTTTATGTTTATAGTTTTTTTGTATCGTTGAGTTCTTTTATTAATTCCTTTTTCTTATTAGAGAGTCTTCGTGGTCTGCAATTCCAATCTTTTTCTGTTTAACACTTTGTTTTTATCAAGCTTTTTCTGCTCCAACCTTTGTACACTTCGATCGAATATTTCATTATTGTGACTCCAAACTCTCTTGTTTACATATTTTTCAACAACCAACGTTGTATCGTCATCATAGTCTCTACTATTTAAATGGTCCTCTAAGTCGTCCAAATGTTTATTAAGTTTGTATGGATCCTTCATCGTCGCTCTATACAATTTATTCAGCACAACAGATATCTAGTTGAGTGTTTAATGGTAAATTTAAAAATTTTTTTTTGTTTCAATAGCTTGACTCATTAGCAACCTTATGCTTGTCTCTAGAGGCATCTGCAATAACATGCTCTCAGGGAGTCATTCACTCGTATATCCTCATCCACAATATAACCTACTCTTTCATAGCAGGCGTTTTTTCATCATAAGTCATTTGATCATAAGAATCCCTATCTCTTTCTATTATTCTTATTAAATTTTTATTCCTCTCAGCATTTTAATAAATTAGATCCCGATAAAGTTTATATGGACCTCGAAATTTTTTTGAAACTGGAGGGGGTCTATCTTGAGCCTCAATATGACATTTAAGCTCACCTGGAGACTCTAAATACTGTCTCATATCCCCCCTTCCAGGGTCTAAAATCAGTGGCGTAGCTACGTATAACGAACTAGTCGTGCTATAGTTGTGCTATTTAGAGTCTCTAAATCGTCGGAAACGGCCTTTTCAGACTCTTATACACTCGTATTGACATAACAAGTTTGAGTTATTTAGCGCATCTGAGTGCAGTCACCCAGTAAGTCGCGCATAACCGGTCTGTGTCTATGTTGTTGATTTTGGACGAAATAATAAACATGGCCATGGCCAACAATATAAGCGCTTCTTCTGAATGGTACCACACAACCAATCTTTCTTTCTGTACCAAGACTGCTGGAAGCTTGTATCTCTTGTTCAAAGAATGAGCATAGGGGTCAGTCATGGCATACATATATACAATTGCTTTCTGTTCAATAGGACTGCCTCCACAAAAGGGCCTGCAGAAACAATGTACCTGGTTCCAAAGTCTTCAGATGCTACGCTTGGCTCACTCTGATCGATTTCCATATTCAAATGCCAATAAACATTTGAATAAATCCGCAAGTTGATGAATAATTCTACAATACTAAACACTCGTGCTTTTGCAGTTAAGCACGACTGAACAAATTTTTCAGCAAGTGAGCATGCGTACAAACCTATTTTGCCCAAATATTTATCATAAATTCATATTTTAGTGGCGCTGCCTGATCAGAGCACGACTAAACAAGGGCTGATATACCCATTTAACCAAGCCGTCAGGTATATCTAGCCAATCAGCGCTAAGGAATATGTTATTCAGTCATGCTGCTTGATAAGAGCACGACTAAAAACAGGCGCGACCCATTTGTTGTGCTATTAGGCCTGATATCGGGTAGGATACGTAATATGTATTGTCGTGTTTCGAAGCAGTCTCAAGCTATTTTTTAGTATTTCAAAAAATCTTAGTTTGAAAAATGTTCGGTCATGCTCAGCACGACCTCTAGCTACGCTACTGTCTAAAATGTATACTGGTGGTCCTACACCTTTATGGTTACATTGCATTGCTCCTTTATTATATGGTTTTTCAGTTTCAACTTTTTTGTTTTTATCAAAAAGTATCAAAAATGAATTTCGTGCAATCGTAGTATCGTCTTTACATATTTTAGTGGGGGTGAATCATTTTTTTTAACGTCTTGCGTTTGTAGCCTAAATTGTCACCTGCTGTTTTTCCTGGAATTGTAGCTCATTTGCATAAATGATTAACAGGAACAGAAACCACCAATCCTATACTAATAAATCATATTTGAGCGTAAAATGTCTTACAAACATCGCATTCGTAAGGCTTCTCATTGTGTTCTTTGATGCAATGTCAAGTAACTGGCTGCCGAGAGTCATTTGTTGCAAACATCATCTACATATGGTTTTTCCCCTGCATGTCTGCATTTATGTATCGTCAGGTTATGGGCTTGGGAAAATCGTTTGTTACAAGCATCACAATCGTATAGTTCTTCACCTGTATGTGTCCTTTGATGCAATGATAGGCAGCCTGATGTTGAAGAGTCTTTTCCACAAATAAATATCACATTGACAGCTTTTTTCTCCCATATGTGTTCTACAGTGAACAGCATAATTACTTCCATCAGAGAATCTTATTCCACAAACAGCACATTCGTAAGGTTTCTCTTCCATATGTATTCTGCGGTGTTTGGTACGGTAACTAAAATCTGCAAATCTTTTACCACAAATATCACACTCAAAATGTTTTTCTCCCGTATGTGTTCTTCGATGTCTTTCCAGTTCCAAACACACACATGATCACAAACATGACATCATTTCCACGTGTGGCCTCCACGTATCGCATGGGGATATGAGCCTGCGATCAATCACATTTCACTAGTGTGATGTCACTTCCGGTCCCCAAGATGTGGGTACAGCTATTATCCTTTATGGAATATTGGACAAAACCTTGAAACTTTTCAACAATACTTTTCCATCCCAAACTTGGAGAACAAAACATTCTCAAATCTTGCGAATTCTACAGTAACACAATAATTATTCTACCGAGTGGAAGGCTCAGTCTTATCAAGTAGAAATGCAAACTAGCAGTATTGTACTGTATTTTTTGCTGAAAAGATCTTGGACACCAATCTGTCGATACTTTAGATTAGTGCTCACTGCAAAAAGGATAAAATATATTGTTATTTTCCCTTCATTTAAACGTAGGTTAGACTTTCAGAACACTGAAGTTTCTATGGATTTCTTTGCTACACTTTCAAGAAATTAACTTAGGGGTAAACTAGAACTTAGGGGTAAGGTAAAACTTAGGTAAAACTTAGCGGTAAAAATTGGTACTTAGGTAAAACTTAGGGGTAAAACTAGAACAATGAGTTAATATGGGGTATTTTTATTTTGTGAAGGTGCCAAAATCATTCATGTCATGCAGAAGCTTTCTGAGATCTCTCCTAGGCCAAAGCCTTTGAAAAAAACCGTTGAATTGATCCATCAATTACAGGTACTAAAAAAACCTTTGCGTTTCTTAAATGTCCAATCGATTAAGCACATAGCACAATCTTGTATTTAGGGTAATTCCACACTAGAGTTGCATGTTCTCAAAAAATTGTTTTCCCTATTTATATGATATTTTTCAGTAATTATGGTGGATAATGTACCTAAATAACATAAATTGGGCAGAAATTTAAAAAATATTTATTAGTATGGGTTTTATGGGTCCGATACTAAAACCATTTAAATTGGAATTTTTGAAGTAGCAGTCGGAGCTGGTTTTTAATTCCGGTGTTTGTTGTAGTTAAGGGGTACCCATCAGTTTTATTATTAAATGCAGCAACATTGGCTGTTTATCTGTGAGGAAAAGTGCTTATAGTAAAAATAAAATGCTTTAATCATAATTATTTAATTAAAATAAGATATTGCCAGTTCTATGTAACATCCGTCACAAAAAAATTTAAAAAGTTTTTTCCTGTACCATGGGTAATGATTTGAATTCATGAAGTAGAAGTTATTTGTTACTTTATGCAAATACAAGTATAAATAACTGATAAAATCCAAAAATTTCTGCACACATACACAACAGTTGGTTAATAAACCATGTAACGTCCGTCATGTCTTTATCACACTAAAGAGGTTTGACCTTTATAAAACGTTTCTTGCATATCAATGAGAAACTAAAGTCATTTGGTGATACATGACGTTTTGTCCTTCAACCAGCAGTGCTGCAGGCTTATTTTGAGTCAGAAAAGGCGCCAAATTTACAAATTTCCGTGACAGAACTTCTGTCATTTTCTGGTTGTCGTGGCATGGTAAAGTTCATCGGTGGAATTATAAAATATTGAAGACAGTTATTTGTAAATATAATGCCGCTCACTGCTGCTGAACGACAAACCAAAAGAAGGAAGAAATTAAAGGAAGATCAAACAAATTATGAAGATTACAAACGAAAAGATGCGCCTTGTAAGTGACAGAAACAGGCCGAAAAAAAGTAAAAGGAATTCAAACTTTCAGTAAATGAACAGCGTGTGTTGCAAGAAAAACGTCAAAGACAAACAAGAGAATGAGTTTCCAAACACAGAGCTTCAAAGAAAGGAAGAAACAAAGTACCGACATCGCCACATACTCCACCATATGAGTGCACAAGCTTTAGGAAGAGCTGTATCGAGAGCTTGAAGAGCACTCAGTCCAGCCTTACCTGGTACACCAAACCGAAAGCACGCAGTGTGGCAAAAATTAATGAAAAAGTATGGTAACAGTGACACATCATCAAGGCCAGAAAATACACCTACTCGTTCAATTGCTATTCCTGAAGAAACGAAAGAACTTGTGAGGAATTTTTATCAGCGAGATGATATACGTTGCCCAGCACCTGGTAGAAAAGGTGTGGTCACTATTCACAGTGAGAATGAGGAAAAAACCAAAGTGCAAGCTCAACATCTTACCACAACAATGAATGAAGTATATGCTATGTTCAAGGAATCCAATCCTAACATTAAAGTAGCACAAAGTAAATTTAGTGAACTAAGACCAAAGCATGTACTTTTGAATTCCCAATTACAATGAAGTGTTTGTCGTCTCTGTAAGTACCACGAGAACTTCACTATGGCTGTCAACACCCTGAACAAAGAGTTTGGACACATCATTCCAAAATATGACCATGATCTACCAGCAAAGTTGGTTTGCGCAGATGCTACAGATGACTGTTGGTTTAACTGGTGCCCTACATGTAGTGATGCAAAATTGGTAAGGAGCATATTTTTGCTTGAAGAATCAAATGATGTTACTTGGAATGTTTGGGGAAATGATGAAGATGACAAGCTCTGCAAAATGGTAAAGGAGGGCACAACAGATGATCTGTTTGATTATTTATGCTCAATTTTGCCCGAGTTCCTTCAACACTGCCATGTTAAACGGAACCAAGCAGCTAGCTACAACAAGGAAAGAGAGACTGTTGGTTGTGACGATTTGACGAATCATTCGCTTTGTTGCAGGTTGACTTCTCCGAGAACTACACTTGTATGTTCCAGGATGAAATACAAAGTGCACACTGGAAACAGGAGCAAGTCAGCCTGTTCACTGCAGCCCTACGGTATGATGGTAAGCTTCACCTGACAGTCATTGCATCAGACGACTTGAACCATGGAAAAGAGACTGTAATAGCTTACATTGATCACCCCCTTGACACCCTTCCTGCAAACTGTGAAAACCATCTCCATATGGTTGGATGGTCCTTCCTCACAGTTCAAAAACCGATTTGTTGTTGCAGCTTTGTCGTCGCTTCAGAAGAAATACAAGGTAAAAGTCATCTGGAATTATTTTGCAACATCGCATGGCAAAGGTCCGGTTGATGGCATAGGAGGATCCGTGAAACAACAGGTCTGGATGGATGTGAAGAATAGGAAATCCATGGCTACTAATGCAAGTTCATTCTGTGCTACTGCAAAGAAAGTATTCAATGTCAAAGTTGTAGAGATGAAGCCAGACGAAATTGAAGAAAGAAATTCAAACCTTCAAATGAAAGAAGTATTTAATGATGCAACATCTGTGAAGGTATTAAGTCATTCCATCACGTTAAAATAATTGACTCCATTCTCCATGGTTATGCCATGACCAAAGATGCTAAGAATGATAAGGATCCTGACAAGTCCACTCATGAATTCACAGTGTCTGATTGGTGTGTCGTTGAGTATGACAATCAGTTATTTCCTGAAGAAATTCAGTGGTTGAAGAGAAGTATGCAGTGTCAGCTATGATGAAAGCAGGGAAACATTGGAAATGGCCTACACAAGAAGACAAAATTTTCTATCTGAGAAATCAGATTGTGAAAAGATTGAATCCACCCATCTTGGTGAATGCTCGCCCTTACGTTGGTGTGGGTATACGACCCAGGGAAAGAGAAATGAACTGACTAATCTTGAAGAATACTTACCACAAGAGCGTGTCATACTTGCTGCTGTCTGTAAAAGGTTTCTGGGATTTTTTTAGTTGTTTATTTAAGTCGCTTTCAATTGCGTATCTTAAGTATAGCGAAGAGGCGTTATCTTCTGAAAGTCGTAGCTGCCTTTTTAGACTTTTGGCTGCCCGTAAAGATTTTTCCAATTGAGATTTGATGTCGTCGTATTTCCTAAAGAAAAATATAACCGTAGAAGAAGTCTTTTTAAACTAAATATTATTTTCTGGTTTAAACTGTTCTTCCTAGAGATGCAGTAAGAGTCATTTCTCATATATTCAGCCTTTACTACAGGTCGAAACTTGAGTACCAAATTAATCACCTCTGGCAATCTTCATATTTCTCTTTGTATTCATTTCTTTCTTTCAAAGTCTCTTCCAGCGTTTTTTCCAATTCGATTCTGAAAAGACAAATAAACAAGTTGAGGTGCGCAAAAACTAAATCCACTCTGTGGTAGAGTGCGCAAACCATAAATTTTTAATTTTTTCTTGCTTGAGTGAATACATTGGATGATGGTTTATCACTCACCTTATGTTTGCCAGTTGACGAGTCTTTTTGCTCTGACTATTTCCCATTGTCCTTTACTCACATATTGATTGGTTCCACAATGTCCCCCTATTGTGACGTCACAAAGAACAGAAGCGCATGTTAGTCGTCTGAAGTAATCGCCATTCTATTGTTACGCACACGGTTCAAATAGGTTCTGCGGGAAAGGTCTCAAAAATTTCAAAATGGGGCCAACAAAATACCCCAAAAAAGAGATATACCAAAATTTTAGCTTTATTTGGCCGGTATGCATAGGATGGACAATTCCCGTGACTTGCTTTGCGTCTAGGAATTGTCCTGATGGTGTTTTTTTTTTAACATTAATTGTGAAATCCAAAAGTCGTGTTTAATAAGAAGGAAACGATTTCCGGTACGATGGAGAAAAGATTATATTCACCAATGATCACGGACAATAGAATCAGTGAAACTCTAATTGGAATTAGATATTTACTATTAAGTCTAAAGTCTTCTATAGGATCCAAAATGGTTAAATGCAAATTTGAATGTCACTTTTTTCATGCACATTTTGTTATGGCCTTATTAGGCAAAACTTGGGCCTTCGTGTGCGCTAATTTGCATGTAGTCTGTGAAGGGTGAAGGTATGTGGTCGGAAAATCACTCGCTCTCATTTCGTTAGCAAGGGCGGAACAAGGTCGTTTTAACTTCTTCAACTCTTCATACGCGATGGAACTTCACGATGTTGCGATTACAAGGATTTTCATTGCGATCAGCCCAAATGAAAAGCGACAAACCAAATCGTTTTGTACCGGTCAAATGGCGAAGTTGAAGCCTCGCGTCAACGCCTTTTGGTGCTACACTCTTGTGGGTTAGTATGTCTAAATTCAAAATGATTCTATTACCATTTACAAAGTCGGTTCATGAAACGACTTGTATTGCTGCCCTTCGTAGTGTTCTGCTCTTTCTAATTGCAGACGACAAAGCATAAATGTGCTCCGTTAAGTCTGCCGTATAAAATGGCCACGTGTTTCATAATTCGGCCGGGATATTCAATGATATATGATATTGAAAACTAATTTTAGCAGCTAACCTCAGTATTTTCAAATTCATGATAAAGATTTATTTGTAGCTAGAGATATTTTTTAAAACTAGTTTTAGCTTAAAATTCCGTCGAACAAAAGGTTGACTGCCACATTTTTTTGGAAGGTGTTGGCTTTTTTTGAAATTTCATGATGCAATTTGGTGAAATTTCTGAGTTATATGTTGAATTTATTTTGTTTTAGATGCAGTCGTCAGCAGCAGCTCTCCGGGGCAAAGGTTTGGCGGTTTAGCTCTGCACAAAAAAATAAAAGTAAAAAACTGTGTGTTTATTTTCGATCAATTTTCGGCACAAAAATATTCTAGGAGGCTCTCGAAAATACCTTTTGTACGTAGGATGTTCATTTTTTTGATAAATGCGGATGGACCAGTCGTTCACTTTCCCCCCTTGTAGCATGCATGAGTACTGTATTGTATTGTAATGTCTTACATTGTATTGTATTATATTGTATTATATTGTATTGTATTACATTGTATAGTATTGTATTGTATTATATTGTATAGTACTGTGTTGTATTAAATTGTATTGCGCTACGCTGCATATGCTTGCCTAGAATAGTTGCGTAAGTCTATGGACATGACTACTATCCAGTTATCACCATAAAAACATCTGCCCCAGTTGCCAATACTTCCAAGTCTATTTACCAGGACATCACCTATTATCCTTGTTGCCATAACAACACTTCAGTTTTCGGTTACCTGCATAACAATACTTCCAGTTCAGTTACCATATATAACACCCGATCCAGTTACCATGGCACCACCTTCAAGCCTAGTTACCAGGACAACAACTCTTGATCCTGTTACCATATCAACACCTCCGATTCTGGTCACCTGCATAGAAACACTTCCTGTTCCGGTTACCATAAAACAACACTTGACCCAGATACCATAGCAATACTTCCAAGCCTAGTTACCAGGACTGCACTTTAATTTTGTTACCATAACACTTTCGATTCTGGTTACCTGCAAAATAATACTTCTTGCTCCAGTTACCATAAATCAACACCTGACCCAGTTACCATGACAACACTTCCAAGCCTAGTTACCAGGACGGCACTTCATTTTGTTACCATAACACTTTCGATTCTGGTTACCTGCAAAAAAATACCTCCTGCTACATTTACCATAGAACATTAGAACAACACCTGACCCAGTTACCATGACTACGCATCTCGACCTAGTTGTCATGACAACATCTAGTAACAGTACCAAGTGACCCGGATATGATTACACCTGCTCCGATTACCATAACAACACTTTCTTGTCCGGTTACCATCACGGCGAAATTCCCCAAAAAGTGTTACCATTACTTCATGACTACTGACCCGGTTACCGCAAAACTCCGTCCAAATTGCTTACCAAAATAAAATATCTTGACTCTGTACCATGACAACAATAAAGGAACTCCGTTGGCAGTAATAGAGACGTTTTACGTGAGTCTCCACGAACTGAACATACCTTGAGTTTGTTACTATGACTACCGAAGTGAATAATGGTCCTTTGCCACCTTTCTGCTGTAACGGCATTACTGCTGGTAACCATGACACTGACTTTGAGCGTGCGCATTGCAGTTTTGCGCTGTGTTTGTGTTGCAAGTTTTGCGTTTAGAATGTGCTGTTTGTATATGCATGACTGTGTTCCAGTTGCATGATGTTGTTCTAACTCCATGATTGTTTTCTAACTGCATGACTCTGTTCTAACTGTATGATGTTGTTCTAGCTGCACGACGACTGTGTTCTAATTGCATGATGTTGTTCTAACTCCATGATTCGTTTATAACTGCATGATTGTGATCTAAGTGCATGATTATGTTGCCTCCAACTGCATGAATATGTTCTACATGTACGAGTTCGCGCTAGTGGTGTTGTGTCGTGTTTTGTCGTCTTGTTTTTACCGTATTTGACTTGAAATAGTTAAGCGTTAAGAAAAAGCCCATCCAATATCTGCTGTTGACAAAATTACGTGGGGCACTTTTTAAGTAAGTAAGGATGAGGCAATGAGAAGTGACGATCAAAGTATAATGGTTCAGTCGTATTTATAAGTAAGGTCAGCATGCTGCCAAATGGTATTTTCGAGAGCTATCTATATTTTTTATACCAGTGCATGTTTTCATATTTTTCGATTTACTCAAAACACTGTGAAATTTATGCGGAGAAAAACTTCCAAATCTTTTACTGGAAAGCAATACAACTAATGAAAAAGAGGAGAACTACAAACAAAAAGGAATTGTTATGAAAGAGAGAGGTAAAAGTGGAAAAGAAATTATCTTTAGTAAGAAGCAAACTGAGTAGAAAAGATTTCGCAAATGTTGGAAAGTGAAATAGTGCCCTGATCGTGGCAGGTTTGAACTGTAAAAGTTATAGCAAAATTAAACGCCTTCTCAGGAACAATTTGTCAATATAGTTGTCCTGTGGGCTACAGAAAATGATCGACAGTTATGAAAATATCCCGATGCAAAATTGATTGTGTTCATGTATTTCTGAGACAGAGAAAAAGACGTGGAGAATGATAGAATCAATTGTGGACTAATGAAAAAGATCTAATGGCTCGGGAGTGGAAGATTAACCTTTGGCTAGTTATCAAGACGGATGAAGATGGAAGAAAGAAAAGACGGACCACAGGAAGATCGATGCAAGAAAGATTTTGCTCGAAAACCCAAGGTATGATAGTTTATATTGTTTTAAATGTATAATCCTGGTGATCATCGTTAGTATGCACACAATTTAATGTTGCCTACCTTTGTTAAACATATTGGTATTAAGTTTAGGAGTTTTGATTAAAATTGTGAGAATTTAATTTGCTCGAGGTAACTGAAAATATTCAATGATTTTCCAAAGAGCCCTTCAAGTCTACGGTCACCATGATTGACGACTAAGTTCAAGAAAATTGTACAAGTTTCTTGGAGCTTCATCGTGTTTAATACGTGATTATTATCAGAAAAAAACTAGAATTGATCGAAGCCGCGCTCATTGATTTTAACGTGACTTGGAGCAACTCTATGGTACATTTTAAAACCTAAAATTTAGATTTAAAGAATATGAAAAAGAAGGAAGAAAAAGACCGACGACAGAAGCTCGACGCAAGAAAGGTTTGCAGGAAAACACAAGGTTTGATCGTTTATGATATTATGATTGTATAATCCTGGTGATCATCATTAGTATGCGCACAATTCAATGTTGCCTACTAATGATCAAAATTAAAGCTGAATTACTGTGATGATAATCTCAGCTTTAATTTATGTTGGAGGTTTTGGGAGAAACATCATTCGGACGACATCACTTGCTTGAAGTAACTGAAAGGAATCAGAATTCCTGAAGGTCCCCTTCAAATCTACGATCACCATGATTAACGGCCAAGTTCAAGAAAATTGTGCAAGTTTTATTGGGCTTCGTCGTGTGTTGTTAATTGTTATGTTACTTAGACTTGCTCGAAGCCTCGCCCATTGATTTGAGAGAGACTTGGAGCATCTCTGTGAAGTTTACACTAAAATCTAAAATACTAAAATCTTAAAATCCTGATATAAATGTTTCACTACTGAACTAAAGATAAAATAAATAAACATGCAAGTTAAAGTTCATCAAGCAAAATTGCCGAAAAGTTAACCGCGCGCAAACCCATATGAGTATGCATACAAATATGGTACAAACGAGAATAAAGTGTAATAAGTTGCGCAACGTTGACACTGGTAAAATGACATGTCGTTTCCTGAGGTTTCTTTGTTGTTGTGGTGTAATTTTGGTTGTGTCGACGTCGAATGATGTATTATGTTGGACTTCTTGCTCTTGTTGTAAGTTTTGCTAATTCTCTTTCTTGCTGTTTGTTTTCGCGTAATTAGTCGAAAGTTCTCGTCGTTATTAATATGCTCGCGGAAAAAGAACTGGGCACGAATTTCGACGAAACTGCCTCGTTCTCAAGTCTCCTGCCAAATTATGCATGCAAAAATTGGGGAAATGAATGAAAAAAGAAAATGGGGGGGGGGAATGTAAACAAAAAGAAAATGGGGGAAATGATAACAAAAAAATGAAGGGGAAATGAAAGCAAAAACAAAATGGGGGGAATGAAAACAAAAAGAAAATGGGGGGATGTAAACAAAAACAAAATGGGGGAAATGATAACAAAAAAATGAAGGGGAAATGAAAGCAAAAAGAAGATGGGGGGATGTAAGCAAAAAGAAAATGGGGGAAATGGTAACAAAAAAATTAAGGGGAAATGAAAGCAAAAATTAAATAACGAAAAATGAAAGCAAAAACAAAATGGGGGAAAATGAAAGAAAAAGAAAAGGGGGGGGGGGGAATGTAGACAGAAAAAGCTGATAAAAGCGTTATTTCGGCCTGAACTTTAACTTGCATATTAGTGGTAGCTATATAGAAGGTTTTCAAAACTCAATACGGTGGATATAAAAACGAGAATCGATGCGATACCAGCAGAACTGTGTCATATGAAAAACGAAAGAACAATTCAGGTTATTTGTTTCGTACCCAACCTTCTATATATCTGTCTAGCGGCTTTTCTAAATTGTTTGTGTCGTTATTAGAATTTCTAATAACGACACAGAAACGCAGGCGTAAGCTTGACATATAAATGTGAACAATTAAATACCTAAAAAGTTAAATCAGAGATTAAAGTTCTACTAGGTTAGGAGTTATATACCTTCTTAATAATGAACTAGTTAGGATCTCATTGTTTTGGCGAATTTTTCAAATTATTTTAAGTAAAAAAACCAAGTCAACGTTTTGAAATGACTGATAGGAATGTTTTAAAATGATTATTAAGGGGTATATAATGTCTGTTAAAGATTTGCTGTCATGTAATACCCAGAAGCAAAACAATAACTGGATAATTATTTTATGCGTTTGCTATCGTTTCGATTGAAATTCCTGGGTACCAAGTGATTGTCGAATCTTTGCAGCTAAACAGTTGACAGTGTATGACTGCATGTTGAATAAAGTTACCGGTTTCTGGTCAGTAGGGATAAACTCCTAGAAATTCAAAGATATAGATTTGAATTCGTTTGGGGTTTCACAGACTTGAACAAAATGCCGAAAAAAATGAACAAAAAAAATTAAAACTATATCAAATGTGACCTTATGCTTGACAAAACTGAAGTGATAAAACATTTTTATAAAATATTCACTTCAGTTGGCATCACAACTATCACCAAAAATTTGCTTGAGGCTTCTTTGTGATGCTGAGGGTTTTTTACCCGGTACAACCGGGTTTTCCCTCGTAAAAAAAAGCCAGCCATGTTTGGGGCCATTTCCAAATGTCTGCGCATAGCCAGTGATTTAAATGGTCATCGGGTTAGATTCCTGATCCGCTCGAAAATAGAAGGAAGCCAAATAGATTATACGCATTGAATTAATGAATTGCATTATTTGCGCAACTTTGCGCAAAATCGACGATACATTCCGACGTTCTCCGATTATATGGCCATTATAGATCATTTTCACTCAAAATCAGCCAACATGCTAGTACCTCTGACCAATAAATCCAAGTTGGATAGTGGGCTCATTGTTATGGAAATCGACAAGTTGGGTCTTTTTGTCCCGTTCCAAGTCGGTGGTGGAGTGATTTTGGTTGAAAAACTACAATCTATTTCAATCCACGACCAAAGAAAATCTTTAGAGCCATCAAAACATGTTTAATATCTTAAGACGACTCCTCTTCTTATTGTTATTTGTCTTTCCTGCCGTTATTTTTATTACAAACGAAGGTAAGTTGTGCTTTCTCCCAGTGTCTAGAATATAATAATTCTTTGTCGTGAAGTATGCGCAGCGTTCGTCCGATGATGTGTATAGGCATTTGGGCTGATTTTATCAAGACGTTGAGGCTGCAAAGGTGCAAAGCTGTCCAAGCTGGAAAGCTAGTTTGATCTTTAAAGGGATGTTTTATCCTTTTTTGTCGATTAGCTTTGCACACGTCAGCTTTAGCTGTTTTCTATAAAACGACCTTTGTAGTTGAACTATGTCTGGTACTGATTACCTTTTCAAGTCTGAGGACGATTTGCTCATAATTATCTGCAAAATTCGATCGCTATTTGGCTGTATTGTCGAAGTTAAACTGTAGAAATGACTGATAATAATTAGGTCATTGTGTAGTGAGTACTTTGTTCAAGTGTTTGTAAAAAATATATTGATCAAGTTGTATCATCAGTGGAGCAATGCTGTAAAACTGCATTTGCCGTAGGCAATCTTAGTTGTAGATTTTAAGTTTGTTGCTAGTGAAGTTGTACTTCCAATCACGTCAAAAAACTCACAAGACATTTTAGGGGTCGTCGACAAATAGATTTCGTCACGCATCGTGGACTTTGTCCGCGATTGTCTGGACCCCCTCCCCCCCTACCCCATCGCGGACCAAGGGAAAAATTGTATTTTATAGCTAATAGCAG
>JAODVM010076103.1:0-17165 GCA_025400095.1 Phenganax marumi | reverse complement strand
GGCAGCAAGTACCACTTTAAAACTGGGTTCAGTGGATTTGGTCTCAAACGTAAAACAAGTGTTTTAACTGCTTACACCGTGTTAAATTCATACGAATGATAATATACGACAGGTTTTGTTAGTAGCATTTATTTGAAGGAGTTTGTTTCGGCCATTGTCAACGTGTTGCCGACCTAGATGCTTAAGGTCCCTATTACTTGTTAAGGGCAATTCTTGGCAGTTCATGACATGAGTTTGATGAGTACAAGTTTCCAACAGCGAAGAACTAGGATCAGAATTTGATGTCATCACTATTATCAGTCCCGAAAGATGGTTGATGAGAATTTTTCATCATTTCCTAGTCTGCGTTGCATTTATTCCCCAACATTTGATAAAAAACAAACCCTACTAAAACTAGCACTTAAACAATAGTTACAATACCTTCGTTCCTGAACTGACGACCAACTTCGTAAACTCTATCTAACCCACCAACTACACACATCTAAAAAGATCATAGCAGACAAAATACATCACACTTTGACTGTTATTTCACATTTTAAATATTTTTCTTTTTGTTTAATACGTTTAATGTTCCCAAGGCATGAAACAGCTGTCACAATTTGCCGTGGAAGCTGGGATTAACTTGGGAATCAATGTCACCTTACCAGATATAGTTTATCCTACATGAAGTAAGCAGGAAACGTGCCCAGATGATAAGGTCAAACTATGGTACATAACCACAAAGATACAGAATTGAAAAGTACGTAGATACTGCCACACAATTTCACATTTGTACAAACTTTTCATTTCTGTTTCTATAATGTTATGGAAAAAGAAAATGCTTTTATTTCTTAAGTCCCCATTTACATGGTACTGGATTCGCATGGTTAGGGCATCAACTGAAGCCACTATATGCATATATTTGCTCTAACGAGTTCATCTAGGATTAGTTGTTATTAAGTTCTGCAACATTGTGAATTTATGAGCTAAAGTCATGTCTAAACTGCTCAGTTTGATGTCGTGACCAATGCCAATGCAGTACCGAGTAAACGGGGCCTAAACGTTACCTTATGATACAATTCTGGTGCAACTCTCATGTATAGATCCATATTCAAATCGTTATGATGCGTTATAAAAGGTTTGGCGGTAGCACCACCAGCAATCATATTCATCATTGGAGTCTCAATCTAAAATATCAACAGTAAAATATATTAGAACCACTTCTTCTAAAAGCAAAATATTTCTTTTGTCCAATGAAGATCGAAGGCCTCCTCTTGACAAGTAAACTTATATGGCATTAGCTAAAGTTAAGCTAAACAAATAGAGCGCATTGCCATGAAAAGGGATAACAAAAAAAAAGTGGCAGATATTTTAGTTAGCCACTAATCCTACCTCTAAAAAGCCTAAATTGTCCAAAAACTTTCTAACATAATTGATAATTTTCGCTCTCGTGACAAACTTATCGCAAACATGTTCGTTCAAAATCAAGTCCAAGTATCGTTGCCTAAATCTGGTTTCCTATGAGAAAAAATGAGACATAATTATATCTTTCTTCATCACTCTCACACACACCCCCAATAATGCAGTTTTGAAAAATTAAACTTGACCAACAAGCCAACCTTGTCTTTTAGGCCATAGTGAAGATGAGGCAACATATGCAAGCAAGGTGATAGCAATGTCACTGACGTTGGCATGATGCTTAGCTCTCCTTTTTTCGTTTTACCTAAATTATCAACCCAACACGAGCATTACCGTCAATTTCGCTTGAGCTTGGACAAGCCCCCTCGAAACATGTTCTGATTGGACGCCAAAGTTTGAATGTTTACCGTTAAAACTTCTAAACTTTCTGTCGTAACATCCACAGCTTTCCATTAAATTTTTCGTTGCTTAATGCGTATCAATTGATGCTTTTTTTCGACGCATTATGTATACGGTGAACACTTACGGTCGAAATTACAACGGTGGAGCTTTATTTTGTATGGACTTTCGAAACAGCGTAATAGAACTGGCACATTTCAGTTGTTGCAGTTCCGACTTTACGGCAGAATGTTTTGAAATTTTAACGGTAAACATTCAAACTTTGGCGTCCAATTAGAACATGTTTCGAAGGGGCTTGTCCAAGCTCAAGTGCAATCGACGGTAGTAGTGATTACTGCACATACGAAAACACAAGCCTCTCTCATGATTTAGTTAAAGATGCCACGACAGTGTTAGTGCGGAGGAACAGATTTTGGCATAATCCCGGGGGTCGTTTGCAGTGGGTCTTGTAAGATTGGGGGGAGCTCGAACAGATTTTCTGTTGCGCACGCAAGCTGCGCATGTTATCAAGTGCACGTTGCGTGCTTTTACTTTCAGCATATTTTCCATGTGGTTTCGAGACAAAACGGCGAACGGAATGTATGGTTTTAACTTTGAACAACGAAGCTATGGCTTTATATTTGTCGGCTGCGGATTATCACAAAGGCGATGAATGTTTTCGACTTCAGTTTAGAGGTAAGCAATGTGGACTTATGTTTGTATCGGCGCTTGCATGGTCGAAGACGACGTTTAAAGGTGTCCTCATGTAAGGACACAATTGTATTCGAAAGCTCTCAATAGCGATTTTTGAGGCTGAGAATCAGGTATAGATTTTTTTTTTGTTTGTCGAAATTATACCTATAGCTACTAGTGTTGCATCTCACACAAACATGTCAAATGACCTTAGTCACAAGAATGCCTGGCCTTGCGCTGGAAAATATGATGGCAAATAGTGAATTAATGATTCACCTGTTGTGGGGGTTCCAAATCATAAAACTTAAAGTACTGAAAATAGCATTGTCATCGAATTAGCACCTTCATCACTTTTTAGGTGACAAACATTGATTCACCTACTGTGGTAGAGCCTATTGAGGCACAAAGTAATGCAAATAATATAAACCAAATTTGGTATTCATTACAAATTATGGACAAGTAACTTCAAGGTCTTGGAGATATTGAAACGCATTAACAAGATATTTACGCACCACTTGTGGATACCTTTTTAAATAGATCTTATACTATTTTAATTAGACGGTTATATGATGGCCAAAATAAAGCAAGCAGATAATTTCTATCTTTTACTCACATCGAAAAGATTTAACTGGCATTCCTAACCCAAAAACCACAGCTGTTGCCATGAAATTTACCAATATTATAGATGTGGAGCAATAGTTGTAGCTATTGTTTCTCAGTAAAGCTATATAGTAATACATTTGAAATTGCAACCTGCCCAATTTAACGAAATGAAAACTACTTTTGCTTGTGTTCTGAACTTGTGCCAAAAGTGGAGGCAATCATGTCAGTTGCCTGGCAACAGGAACTTCTGTAGTTAGTAATTATTATATAGCAAACATCACCTCCCGTTAATTGGATGCATCAGTTGGTTTTATTAGCATTTCTTAAACTGAAATGCCAAAAGTTACTGTACGAAGGTAAAGCTTACATTCTTGATTATTGATAAGGTTTGTAAATTGTGCAAATAGAAAGGATCTAATCTATTGCTAATTTTTGTTTTCTTTAACCAAATTTGTACCACCCGACTAATATGCATTTTAAATGGTGCATTTCTGGGTTTTTTTTAGTATAAATGCCTAATGCCTTGTAGTTAACTGTTTATTAACCTCGTGCTCAGGCAATTTTTTTTTTGGTGTTTTTCATGTCTTTCTGCAACCTGTACGTACCAAATGTGGTATCGTTATAATTTGTTTGAATTAACTTATATGAATCTCTGCCATAATTCTGGAACAAAATGGCTGCCAAAATTTCTGCAACCCACCTCGACAAATATGTGGACATTTAATAATGTTGCTGCAATGTTGTAAGTCATGATAAGAGGTTTAAATTCAAAAGCACTTCTGTTTTGCATTATTTTTGGTCCAATGTATGTGAAAAGTAGATAGCAGATTATTGATACCAAACATGGAACGAAGGAGTTCACAAATGGCCACTGTTGTGTGCGAGGATCTAGAACGAAACATAAAATGAATCAGTGAAGAATCAACATAGATAAAGATGGTTAAAGTCACTGTTGTGGGCATACTCAGGGTGAATAGAATAATTTATTATATAGCAAGTCAAAAGTCACTTTTCCGAGTATTTCATTGGTTGAGAGTGGGTCACATGAGTGGATAAATTAAGCTGTCTCTCCCTGCCTAACTCGTGAGGAGGATAATATGTTATCCGCCGGGGATAACGAAAAAATCACGTGCATAATCACGTGATAATGCGACCTTTGCGTTTTGGACCACCATGGTCGGCGTTTAACCTTAAAAGTGCGCGAATTTTGTCAACATTGATTTATAACTAACATGGCCAGGTTTGCGAGCAATAAAACGTTTCATTTATTTACGTCGCTGTTCTTTGTTTTCTCTTTTGACACTTGTTATTGTAGTAAAGCACGGGTCAACAAAGCACACTGCCTGCCTCAGTCAATAAGTGATAAATATGAGAAACCAAACACCGTTTTCTATGGGCGTAGCGAACATCGAAAAGTGTTTTGAAAAGCAAGGCGCTAGCTGAAATTATGACGCACCCAGTGGTGTATTATACCCCGGTAATAAACAACTTCGAATTTCATCGTATTCCTTCACAAACGAAATTGAATATAAAACGACAATCAAAGAGAAGTGGTAGATGCGTGGAATACGCTTCCAAAACTGAACTTGTGAGGAATTCATTGTGCAAATTTAGAAAAGAAAATACATTGTTCCAGCGATCTCATGAGCACTAAGGAAATGTAAATTAGGACAAAAATAATTGATCAAATTTTCAAACCATCTTCCCGTTCCAAATACGCTTTACTGTTTCACATTGAAAGGCTAGCATACCTGCGTAGCGATCCAAGTCATCATAATAGTGTTTCACAGCTTGAAGAACCATTATTATTGCTGTAAAAAGATAGCAAAACTATAAAGGAAAACAGTTGTGGATGAACTATTTATAGAGAAAAGGGGTGTTGCATATCGTTATTGCATGTACGAGGCGTTACTGTGTGGTGTTCAAGGTGAACAGCAGCCTGTTTGTTTCAAAGCAACGGCTCTGTCGAAAGTTGCAATATTTTTATCGTCGTGTTATGGTTACGAAATGTGATTGGTTCGTTGGTAAGGTTGTGGAAAGAAGTTCAACTCAGAGTCCTCTATAGGACATCGATTGTTCTCCTATTTCTGCATGCTAATTGGCTACCTTGACAACAATATGATAAAAAAAATAGCAAAATAACGATTGTCGTAGATGTAGTTTCAATATTTAACACCTCATACAGCAGATTCGCTATTGTTTTTCAAATATTAACTTTTCAAATAGGAACAAAATGGCGATTCTGCGCCCGCCCCAGGCCCACTGCTCCAGATCTTACGCTGCGAAGGGCTCTGATTTAGCTAAATCATAGAAGCGGAAATGGGAAACTACTTTAGTACTTGTATTCTGAAGTAGGACACATTTTTTTCAATAAAGATTTCAATGACTTTGACCTTGGTGGTACTCGAAACACGAAAATGACAGCAGGAAATTTAGGAAACAGTAACACAGGCATAGATAGTTGATATTCACGCGAGTTTATATAGCTTTGAGGCTACTTTTGCAGCGGCAAGTTTACAAATTCATACGATTTGTTCACAACCCCAGCAGGAGAACGCGTGACAAGTACCGGCGTTTGAAAAACATAGCTTTGTCTGAGGGGCATTTTACTCCAAAAATCTCGTACACTTTGCAAACAATCCGAACTGCGAAAAGACCCAAAAAAGCCAAAAAAATTCTTAAAAATTCTTTAAAAGTTCCCTGGAGTCTAGGAAAATCCGAACACTATCAGAAATTCCCAAAGAAAAGCTAAAGAATCCAGAAATTTGGAAACGAAAATCCGGGGAAAGTCCGCAAGGTTTGTATAAAAATCCGAAAATTAGAGTTATTAAGTCGAAATTAGCACAAGAGATAAACAAGGCTAGACGGTGAAAGTCGAAAGTTTGAAAATCTCATACATTTCGTTTGGAGTAAAATGCTTCTCGGCTTATCTACCATTTAAAATATGTCGTAAATCACTGCCTTCTGCATTCGAGGCTTGCATGTAGCTATATTTTCTGTATTTACATGTTTCGAGCCGGTTTTCCACTGGCGAATTTTTTCGCGCGAAGGGAAGTTTTTATTGTTAGGCCTGTTTTCCACCTGGCGGAATTTTTCGAGCGAAAAATAAATCTAGCAAACGTGATTGGCTAGCAAAATAATTCCCAGCGAAAAAGTCCAAGGCAAGCCAATCATGTCGCTAGATTTATATTTTGCTCGAACAAATTCGCGTCGTGGAAAACCGCCTTAAATCCCTGGCCTCCTGTGTCGCGCTGCATGTTTGTTTTGTCCTCTTATCAAGTCAGCTTGCCGCCTAGCGTTGACTTTTCATAACTACAGTCTAATTTCGAGCACTTAGATTCGTATAATTAAATTTCTTTAAGTTTGTTTGTCAGCTCAAATGTTAATCATGCCCGTATTGACAAGATATTAGAGAGTTTAAGAATAGAATGTGACTGTTTGAGTCAGTAAAATGCTTTCGATTTGACTGCAAGAACGATAAGAGTAATGCAGTTGAGTTTTGCTTTACTGAAATTCAGCCACTAAAGCAAACAACAGTTGAACGAAAATGAAGTAAAATGTTGAAGCAGAACTAAATGCAAAAACGTTTTGAATCAATACTGAAAAATGTTTTCCATATTCGCTCGCATGATTACACCGCATGATCTCCAAAAATAGCTGTACCATTAAACGTTTTTCTTCAAAGTCTTGGGCTTATGTTGGCCGTGGGTGTGTGGGAAAATATGTGTACTCTTGTACATGTGTTACTTGCTTATTTCATATTATTCATTGCGGTGTAATGAAAATGCATATGATGCGGCCTCAGACTGCATGACTACTTTGCAATTAGAGCCGGATCAATGAAGGAAAAAAGACCGCCTAAAAGAGACGCTTGCTAATACAACACGCGTACGTTGAGCTGAACTAAATAGTGAAAACGTGGTTAAAAATCAAGTAATGTCCAAATAAATAAAAGTTAAATGAAAGAAGCGATCGCTACAAGACAAACATCTGCTTAAAAGCCGTATTTCACCAATCTGTAACGATAATAATATTGATTTAAACCTGAATTCTTGCTAACTTGTAAAGTCAGTTTAGATATAATATTAAGACGAACAGTAGCAAACTATTTAATATATATTGAAAAATAAAATTGTATAATGATCTTATGATAAGTAATAATATGATTAATATTGAAAATTAGCATCGAAAAAACTGTAGTTTTACCGAGGAACTGAACTAAGATTAGTACTATGGTTCTATCAAATGCAAAACAATACGAAATAGAAAACAAGAAACATCTATTTTAAAGTAGACCTGTTTTGTAACTGAACAACACAGATGACGTGTCCGCGCGGGAGCCTGAGACCAAGATCCATTGAGACGTTATATTGTATTAGCATGACCATAACACAATACAAATAGCTTATACTATAAAGAACGACACTTTAAAATGAATTTATAGTTTAGGTAATGCTAGCTTGCCCCTAGACATCCGTGCGCAAACTAATACTTCTTTAGCATGAGAACGAAGATTTGATAAAAATATGAGCAGCCGTCTACAGCTGGTGTGACAACACCGTTGGGGACTTCCTAACTTGGATGTTGAAATAAAACTGTCCTAATCTTCTTGCTACCCGTACGTGGGTGCCATCGGTTGATACTAATCCCAACTATAGCAGAGACAATATTCAAGAATTTCTACTGAATATAGAATGTAATAATCATAGCGAAGATGTACTCATATATTTTACAATATGAATATATACTCAAGCCGAAAGCAAACGGTCTAAATGTTTTCACAAAGAAAATAATAAAAATTTGACTATAAATTGACAAAATATTAGGAAAAATTAATATATATATATCTGCATCACAGTACACAGATATGTAGATTGCTACTTAGGTATATCTCTTGTTTTTCGAAGTCTATTCATAAATAATTAATGTTTCTTCACAAGAGCTTAATATTACTTCTATAGACTTGTGGAGTTCTAAGCTTGGTAAATCTCAAAGGTTTTACAAAGGCTCACAAATACAGTGCCCTGAATGCAACTTAAACTCTCGCTGTATGAAAAATACACACAGTTGAGCCACAAATTGGCAAGATGAGTAAACACTGGAAAGTTTTGACAAA
This sequence comes from Phenganax marumi, assembly GCA_025400095.1. Lineage (NCBI taxonomy): Eukaryota > Metazoa > Cnidaria > Anthozoa > Malacalcyonacea > Clavulariidae > Phenganax > Phenganax marumi. The sequence goes on along the minus strand of JAODVM010076103.1, from coordinate 8,977 downwards.
GAATATATAAGGGATTTTAATCTTGAAGACAAATAAATTGAGAACGACAGCCTAGGTCGTCTTAATCTCTGGATATAAAATAAACAAAATTTAGCCCTGTATATTTGACCTTTTACGTAAATATTCTTCATTGACTTATCTTTGAATGCTCAGCGCATGCTGTGTTTTACTGGTGATTGTCTTCTTCTTGAACAGGTCCTGTCTGAAAAAAAACTACAAGTCCTCGTGCAGAAGCGACAAGAAGCACTTCACTCACTTCAGGATGCTAACAGCGACCTGTCAGAAACTAAAGTTTGGCTATTTCTTAATAAGCTACCATGCAGGGAATAGGGTGGGGGTACCGCAAATGTTGCCTCCAACTGTTGGAGCTGCGCAGGTTTATGGAATAATATCGTGCTTTGAAGGCCAGATGATGGAGTCATTGAAATAATTAGTGATAATTATAGGACGGTCTATGCATGAATTTCTTTTCTAGTAAGCGGCATCCGTTTGTTTCAAAGTCGAAAGCACGAGATCGAGACGGACTTTCTCCTACGCATAAACTTGACAGTCAGTTAAGCCGGGATACAAAGCAAGCAGGCAGTATTTATATCTATCAAACACTGATCTACAAACAATAACGACTCAGATCCTATAAGCATAACTTATAACTCGACACCAAAGTTATCAAACAGCTTGCAATACGCTAAAAAATAAAGTAAAATGGACACTACGCCAAGAGCCTAGTTAGACATTGCAACTGAGCTTTGTAATCTCTTCATAATGCTACAAAAATGTGAAAGTGTAGTTGAATGACTATATAACACACTCCTCCGGAATCAGAGGCATCCAAACATTAAATAAACGATATAAGCTACAGGCATTAAACAGCTACTCCTAATTTTCCAGATATAGAAATATGTTTAAGATCTGAACTGGAATGTGGTGTATAGTTGCAGAATGAGAACTGTGGTAATTTTTCCCCATCATCTTAAATATGAATTAGCTATATGTTTGCAAAAGTATAAAATGAAAAGTCCACTCTTCAAAATTGTTTACGAATGATGAAAGAGGCTCTCAAGCTTTTATCTCTTGAAAACGTGGCGTTCCTATCATCTCAACTGGCAGCCTGTTATTGAAGCTTTCCGCGCGGCGAGCTTATCGTGATCTGCCCTATATGGCGTGTGATGGCGTGCGCTATTTGAATATTGATTTATTTAAAAGGTAAACCGTGGAGTGTGAAGCTCACGGGGCGTCCCCAGTCAATATACACGTTCACTCTCTCGGTTATAAATAAATTTTTTAATGATGTCTTTACAACTACACTGCCCGCCCGCGTGTGTATATATAAGGATCTATTTACAATAAAATTTCTCGTTGCACTCATCGTAATAAATATATTTGTGTCATGTGTGTATATACATCTAAATATGTGGACTAAAACAGTTTTGAAATTTTATAAAACGCACTCTGAACAGCGCAGAAACCACGCTAGCTACACACCGTAATGTCTTGAATAATTATTCTAGTCGCTAGGAGTGAAAAAATTCACTATGTACTTTTTTTTCACGTCAATCGTTTTTGATGAAGATTATAATGTAATCCTATTGATCCACTGCTCCTAACTTTCAAATATGAAAAATCCCCTATCCTATTTTCCCCTTTCTACGCTTCTTGACCTCAGAAACAACTTGATTGAAACACATTTCCGTTTTGCTAGTACAATGTTTTCATTTTACTCTCGACTATAACCGCGTTACAACCTCATCACTATTTTGCTCACAAGAATTCCGAAGGGCTTATGGGTCGAAAATAATTCGCAGAATCTCTATCCTCAGCATCAAACTGTCGACTGTTCAAAAGCATTTTATCAAAATTCAAACGAGGTCGACATATTCTCTTCATCGTCTTGCAATCTTCATCTTCAATGGATCGTTTGCGATTATGACTTTGCCGCCTCGTCCTCGCATCAAAATTCGGCGAGCTTGATTTTCTCTCAAATCTATTACGAGCAAGTTCGTTTTCTTTCGAAAAATAGCAAGACAGTTCTTCATCTTCTGATAACTCACCGAAATCTAAACTTTTAGCAACGATGCTCTTACTTGGGATCTCTTTGTCACTATTAGCCGTTTGTCGTTTGCTAGTTTTCAATTCATTACGTTTAGGACTATGTCTTGCTGAGTTCGTTCTATCATTTTGCATTTTATTACGATTGTTCCTCTTTGTAGCGAAACCTCCAATAGCTTTGAACTCGAACGGTGCATTGCTTTGATCCAAACTCGGGAATCTGTAATTTGGTTGTATATACAGTGCAAACTCCTTGGCTTGCCACTTTGGAGTGTAGAAGTTCTGCAGATTGTCTTGTAACGTATGTCTGTTGAATTTCATTGTTAGATCTTCTATAACGGGCATGCTCGCCATCAAAGCCATATCGATGCTGCTTTGCTAACGCGTCCTAGCGTACAAGTGAGGAGCTACTATCAGACTCCAGCGATGAGTACGCGCGACTAATTGTCACTCGGAACACCAGTCATTCGCTACCGCAGTGATCGTGGCATTTAATTAAAATCCCCGCATCCGATTGGCCACAACTTCACAATACCCCATGTCGCAATCTAGCTCTATTCGGAAACTCTGTTATGCGAAGGCAATGCTTTTACATAAAATGCAAGTTAATACGAAACCCTCCGTGGAGATGCTTTGATACGAAAATCAAACTCATGTGTATATTACATATATTTCAACAATCTTAGCAAAAGTTCTGTATGCAAAACACACACACACACACACACACACACTCCCACGCGTTTAAATTATAATAAAGGTTCTTTTAACAACAACCTTGGCAAGGCCCATAAATAAAAGCGTACAGTTACAGGTAGTACATTCATGGTTAAAAATTAAGCGTTGACACGTTAATACTGTAGTTACTAGGACAAAAATAAGCAAGTTTTATGTTGTACATTTGTAGGTTCTAGATAGTAGATTCTATATTTGCATCGTAATCTTCTAGAAGGAGGCGGAGTTACTGTTTCTCTTCTGCGTTTCTTCTTTCACTCGAAACATTTCAAAAAGACTCTTTAAGAATATCCATCTCATACAATTAACTTTGCAATGGCTAATGCATGGCAACAGATCCTATATGCGGAATGTTATCATTGATTAGCACGTTTTGTTTGCACATTATTATAAATGATTATTCGATGGCTAAATGCAGGTCAATGTCAAAACAAGTGTGAAGAAATATATTGGCATTTAAAGCCACGACCTTGGCTTGGCAGCGGGTTAAACAATATAATATAGATTGAAGTCAATCGGCGTAACAGAAATATACAAAAATCACTTAAAGAATGAGTTTCTAAACTAAACACAGATATTTTTCAAGTCCTGTTTGATTTGAAATGTTTGCTAAAAAGAAAGGTTTATGAATGACTTCGAAAAGCTGAAAGAGATGACTAATGGCGGCGACAGGTGATTGGCTAGTTTCTTTGTAGTTCAACCAATAGAATTTGCAGTTCGGGATTGAGGGAACATATGCAAGACTTCTCGTAGAATGGTATTTAATTTACTACTGTAGAAAGAAAAGTTTGTCATTGATGAATTCAGTAATACTTGCAAAGAAGCTAAACTTAAAATGAATATGTTGTAATCATCTTCTCAATGATGCGTCTGTGAGGTAAACGAGATGGAAGCGGCTTAAAAGTTGAAAAAGTGGATTCAACATCATAACACAGTTGAAGTAACCGCAGGCATACAAACTAATTCCAACGAGGCAACTTATGCAGCTATAAGCCAGAATGACAAAAAGATGATGGAAAGAAATATTTTCAAAATAAACAGAAAAACGATGTCTTCAGCACACCACCACATGAATACGTCCAAAATAAAATTTTTCAAGTTTCAGTAATGTGACTTTCTCAAACTTCAGTACGAGAAGTTCAAAGTTTTGCGAAAAAGATCGCGACAACGACGTAACAAGATGTGCACAATCCCATGCAAGACGCAAAGATGCAAGTACGTGCGCCAGCTTGATCTATTATTTACAACTGAGAGCCGTGTAATTATTTACATTAATAGCAAAACTTTCCCCCATCATGTTCAATTATCTTGACTAATATCAGACAGATTTCTTTCATTCTAAACAATAAAGCACGTGCAGTTATTGTCATTGAAATCACTCGACATTTCCGCGGTCACTCACATTAGCAGAGACAAATAAAACATGCAACTAGACATGTACGCACCCATCGGAAACTTTGTATTATGTCAAACTTGTTGTCTAGTGGACTATAGTATATCGATGTATATTGACGTTGTACAATGTGTTTTGGCGTTCACATTCTTTCATTTTCTCAATATACAAAAACAGTCACATGCAATACTGAAAATTAATGCCACATTCTGTTCGGTGTTTCATAAATTTGTACTGATCAACAATTGTCATGAATGAAATGGTTACAATTGTTACAAAACTTGCTCAACCCTTCGTAGGAGAGGTCCAGCAAGAGTAATCTCTTACTGATACCAAAACTAAACTATTAAAATCATTTTAGATTTAGTACCATCACTTCTTAACTGTTTTTTTCTAAAGATCAAGAATCATCTCTTATTAATTCAGTAGAACAACGGACGGAAGGCTAAGCTAATAGTTATCAGTTTTAACCATGACTGTTCTTTTTGTCATAGATGCCCTCCACAAAGAGCTTCATTGTAGCGGTCTAAATCTTTGTGCAATAATGTGCGCAAGCACCTTGAAATTAAATAGATAACGATGGTGCCACGCGTTCTCAAGATTCCTGCCTGGAGTGCATTGGATTGAACACAAAGCTTTCTCTCAATGCTACGCACGCCGTTTCTTTTAGTGATTATAATCAAACAGCACCCGCTATATTGAGACGTAAAAACGCCTCACTTCGGCATGAAAACGTATTCCGAAAAGACACGCACAAATTGAGCATACTTCTATGACAGAACTTTTCAAAAGTAGTAGTTGAAACAAAAATTGAATAATCTACAAATTTACGTTCAAGACGTTTTTGTGACACGTGTTCTGGTTTCGCATGGCTAATTATTTGTTTAATATTATACCGTTTTACGTAAATACTTTAGGCCCATAATTTGATTAATACACGATGAAGAGCGAGAAACAGTAATTTTTTCCACTGCACTTTTAAAATGGACCATTTGCAGACTAGCTTTCATTTTTTCAATGAAAAAAATATATATGACTCCACTTTAGGCACGTTTATGTTATCAATGTTTCAGCTCAAAGTAGCAGCACATCAATGTACATATCTTACCCGCAATGTTTATTCAGATACATAAGTGACCTCTAGTGTGCATAAACGTACCTGGGCTAAGCGCAACGTACATTAATGCATATAACTATTCATATAGTGTGCACTAATGTACATAAATGTTCATGCATGTATAGCAATGTACCTAAGTCATCAGTAGTGCATCTTAAGGTACATAACCCGTCTATTTACTCTGCAAACTTCTGCATATGAGCTTGCAACAACAGCTGTCCTGAACACAAGGAACGTTCTTTGATGCAGAAGCTTAAAGGATATAAGAATGTGGTCAAATGAAATAACAATAAAATAATGTACAGCAAGTCAGAGTCAATTTGTGATTTCTTTGTTCAACTCCTAACATGAATGAAGAGCTAACTGCGGGATTCTTAACAGGAATACATCTCCACTTGGACACTAGGAGCAACGGGAAACTGGATTGAAAAGTGAAAGAGAACAATTTCGGTGTTACTTTTGCTAAATGATTGTCATAAATAATCTAGACGAAACTGGATTAGGGGCCCCAACAACAGCAAAATACATATTGGTGTTTAATATTTAGCAATATTCTATTTTCTACAACTACATTTTGTCAAGTCACATCGAATTTTTTCGAATTAGTTTCAAAGTGCATTTACTGCCACAATAAATAAAGAATAAGAACAAGAGTCTAACACAGCAAGCTGTCGTTATTCTACTGGAACAACGCTCAAAAAACTTCTCTAATTCTTCAAAATAAAATGTTTAAACGGTACTAACCTATGGTGCATGTGTGCTTTTTATTACAAACTCAACAACAATTAATTTCATACAAGTATTTGCTTTTAAATATATAAATATAAAGCCATATCTCGTATACACGAGTTACAACACTTTCACTTCAAAAAAGAGCTTTCTAAATGTATGTTTTAAATATAGTCTAGTTCAACTTTCTACTCAGTGTATTTTTGCATTAGCCATTATAACTGTTGGTTTAAAAATATTTCCCTAATGCCAAGCACTAATCGTTTTATAAGTAGTAAATCCGTGCATATAGCTCCCTCAAAAAGAGTACTTGAACCTATATAATAAAGCAGTTATAATTCACAGGCTAGGATAAGTTTAGGCATTAATATTATTATATAGCGCACTTCTAGCGAACCTGTCCACCGTTTAACATAAATCGTGTAGCTTCGACTGGACTCGAATAACCGGTCGGAGCAAAGGTCCATCTCTCCGGAGGGGTACGAAACTCCGATTTGTAGGATTGTATACCTGGCTTGTTGATTGCAGCAACGTGTCTGAACGGTGTGAACACATCATTCACACAAACTAGGTGACCTGGGGGGCTTATTGGAGTGGGGGATGAATAAAGACGGGGGGAATATGGCGGATAACCCGGGTAGGAAAAGTAGTACCCTGAGGTGGTATCATTATCCGAGAGGAAGACAGTACCGGGACGATGTTCGTATGCAGTTCCGGATGATTCAACAGCGAAGGCAGATTTTGAAGAAGGGAAATTCCATTTTGGAGTGACGCTTACTTCCAACTTGTCAGGCAAATATGATGATCTACATAGTCAGAACGTAATTAGCGTGCTCGCGAAATACTGTTGACGCAACGCGTTTTATCAGAAATCCTGCGGCCTAGAAATGCACTAAGATTTGTTGATTGCAGTGAAAACAAGAAACTATACCTCGCATGTTTCAGGTCTGCAGTCGCAGCCGTCCTGTTCTTTCCTTTTCCATGTCTTCTGGGTCTATACTTATAATCAGGATAGTCCAGTTTATGTTGCCAGGTCAGTCGTTTAGCTTCTTCTATATATGGCCTCTTCTCTTCATCTGATAAACTCTTCCAAGTAGAGCCCAGTTTCTTACTGATCACAGCATTACTCATGCCAGGATTCGTCTTCAAAATCTCGCAACGTTTCTCTCGGCTCCACACCATGAAACTGTTCATTGGTCGACGTATGTGATTTTGTCTTGACGTCATTTATCTGGCGTTGTTGCTCTTTCTAAACCTGGTATTCTTCTGAAGTAATATGACTCTAAATTTGGTAAACTTCTCCGCAGTTAGATTTCCTCTTTTTTCCACTGTCTTTGTTTAACTTCAAAGTTCACAAGCTTCAACCGCTATACCTTTCGTTCTTAGGCCACCGTTAGACTTGATACAATTGGTTAACACTCGAGTATGACCAAAACTTCGCCAGTAAAAACTTTCAAGGTGCCTTGCTCAAATTAACCAAGAATTTTTTGGATCGCTACGTCCTCCAGCTTGCGTATACCAGAGCTGTCTTTAGTCTCCAAAGTCCAGCACGGCTCTCAGTAAGTATGTGTACACTTCAACGTGTTACTACGATTTTTCATTATCGCGCTCCAGGGCTATAACTGGCATCACGCTGTGCCGCATTCAAAAGACATAGCTCTGAGTTCATGATTGTCGAGAAAAAACAATGGCTGAGAGAATTGAAAGGCAATTTGCAAGCACAGTGCTTTATCACAGTCAGACTCGAGGCAACAATGAAATGAGTAATGAATTACTTCACTGCGCACTTACAAACATGAAACTCTAGGCATTTGAATTACCACCTTAAGGCACTCCAAGTAACTTTGCTAGCAAGAAAAAATGTCCAATTTAAATACCTCAGTATGAGTTACGTAGCAGGTCACTGTTTCGACAATGCTCGCTGATTACGAGCGTAAGAAATGTCACTTTAGCTTGATAAAGGCTTTTTTAAATCGCGTGCAGAAACGTGTAAAATGCAGCTAACTATATCAGAGATCCTTATCGATGGCCATGTTGCGCACTACAATACATTGGGCAAAAGTACTTCACTTGAGAACAAAACTTCGACATCTGCTTGGAGAAAAAAAAGAGACAAAGTTCCTACAAGCTAGCACGTTTCTGACTAATGCTTTTCACTGTGTAAATCTTTGAAAGCGTGCCTCTTTCTTGCACACATTGTTTACAAGATGTTTAAGTGCTTGTACAAGTGGCAAAAGAGCCACACTTATCAAGCGTGTCTTCGGTTATTATTACTAATGTGATGAGCGGTTTTCCGTCAATAACCTCCATCAGCAGCTTGCCACATTTTCAATTCTTTACGAACTCCAACCGTAGCTTAGTTATATCATCTCATTATTTTAACAAAATCAATCTCCACAACTTTCGATCATACAACGAAAATTAACTAATTTCCAACAATCTACCACTCAGCATGGAAGTAATCTACTTCTTTTCTAGTACACGAAAAGAGCACGTCCTGTTTCGTTTTAGCTGTTTTTAGTTGTGTTTCTTTGCCTGTGGTTGTTATATAGTTTTCCTGCTGTTTTTGTTGTTCAATTCATGTTTACATTCCGCGAAATAGGAGGAAATATAAGTTCTTTGAAGGTTTTCATGGCGATAAACTATCTAATACAAAGTTTTGTGGAAACACCACGTAAATACGCTTACGGACCGAAAGCTCTGCATAAATAAATTTACGTGGTGTTTCCACAAAACTTTGTATTAGGAGGAAATATGTTATAAAATAAAACGATAGTTTTTTGCTCATTTCAATCCAGTTACTAAAACATTTTTTGAACTCTTGCTTGCGCGTGTGTCTGTACTTTGTAATAAATATTTAATCAGAGTTTAATGAAAATATGTTGTAGGTTTGGAACTGCTATAGTCTGTTTCTTATCGTTAGTGACAACTGTGCTTATCACAGGAAACTTATGTTCTCT
>JAODVM010075992.1:0-17169 GCA_025400095.1 Phenganax marumi | reverse complement strand
AGTTTTAAAAAGTGAAAAGAGTAAGAAATAAACCTTTCTAGTCGAAAAAGCAGCTCAAAATTAGTAGGAAAGCAAAATTTCACCACATTTGGATAGGTATATTGTGAATAGTAAGGTTACAGAATTTGCGTTAGTATAAATTACTATTGTTTGGGGGACGCGCGTCCCCCAAAATACTACTAAATTATACTAATGTGACAAATTCTAGAAGCTTGTCATTTATAATATATCGATCCAAATGTGGTCAAACTTTGCACACTTATTAATTTTAAGCGGCTCTTTCGACTAGAAAGGTTTATTTCTTATTCATTTCAACTTTTTAAAACTCGCCTCCAGTGCATTTGCAGTTTCTGAAGTGGCTAATTCATCTATGGGCTAATTGCTACCGCCAAAACTAACTCGCAAGCTCGCTGCGAATATTTTGTCCAATCAAAATGCTCGACAATTTATTTTACTAGTAATTAGATGCGAGCACTCGCAACGAGCTGGCGAGTTAGTTTTGCGATAAGTGGAAAAGAACCTTAACTCTAACCTGGTGTCTCCTAAAACCTTTACTCATTCAGTCATTTTCTTCTACTTTGCCTTTCAAAAGAATGTGTTTTCTCAGCAGCGGAATAGGTCATTAAAATAGAATACCTCTAATATACAACTTATGCTCTCAGCGCAACATGTTTTCTTTGGAACATAAAATTTAGAAAACCGTAATGTTGATGAAATTAAAAGAAGAAAAAGTATATGGTGCTCGTATGTTTTTTTTGTTGGCGACATTGGATGTGGAAAAACAAGTCTTGTGAAGGCAATGGACATGAAGTCAAACGAAGAAGGACCATTTCGCGATCTTTTCTATAAATACCACTTGTTTCGTGAACAACCATACCTGCTTATTTCCCGAACCATAGATGAGAAACGTTGCCGTGATACCAAGTTTCGTCGTCTCGTCTACGTGGGTCTGCAGTCCAATGTACTTTTGCTTTGTTTCGCCATAGATTCTCGTCAAAGTTTCACTAATATTGTCGAAAAATGGTTACCAGATGTTACACGAGATCCCGCAGGAAAATCCACGAGCCTCAAAGGTGCCAGGATAATATTACTTGGCTTGAAAGCAGATCTGCGGGGTGAGGAAACAAATGAGCTTGTGTCTTATAAGGAAGGCGAGAAAATGGCGAAAGACATCGGTGCTTCATGTTATATGGAGTGTTCATCAATAACTGGTGAAGGAATTAAAGAGATTTTTGAGAAATATTTTGATGCTCTTGAGGAAGATAAACCAAAACATAGACTTTTCAGGAGCCTCAAATCTTGTAGTTGCTCGCTTCTATAGAAGTTTTCGCTTCGTGCATGCTTCAGCCAACATTTACTGTAACTTATTTTTAGAACTGAAAGATGCGACACACTTGAATTATAAGGGCGTTTGTAGATGGAAACAGAAAAAGAATGGTTTTATTCCAACTAATTTAAATGCTCTTCAAACGCCGCGGCTAACTTTTTCCACGCTTTGCAGAACCGACCACCCTGGTCTAGTCACTACACCTACTTGCATGTCAGGCAAACTATAAGTTAAGGGGTGGGGAGTTGATGGAAACCTTCGAGAGGTCCATGCGGGACTATGAACTTACTAATCAACGATGATAATATAACAATGCGTACGCGTTAGGATTTGAAAAAAACCCATGCAGCATGGCGTGCGCTGTTACACCTAGCAGTGCGTTGGCAATAATTTTGGGAAGAATGAGGAGAATGCATGGGAAGTCTCTTTTGGCAGAGACGAAGACCCCTTTACAGATTTACACGGTAGCCACTATGCGCTTACTTTTGTTCTAACAACTTTTCTAGGATTCGTTGTTATTAAGTTCTGCAACATTATCATAAATTTACGAGATAAACTGATCTCGAAACTGCTCAGTTTAATGTCGTGACCATGCGAATCCGGTAACGTGCAAACGGGGCCCAAACTGACTATAGTTCAGTCATCGGCTACCAGCAAATTTGACTAATGCGCGATGCGTCCACGTTAAAAATTTATCATTCACCATATTCTTTATATATCTTGAATTTTAAATACACGTAGACAAATGTACGTTGGGAACATAGAATATACATACTATAGACGATCAATTGACTAGTTTCCAATTTCCAGCCAGTGTCTCCAACGCACACACCACACATCCTGTCACGCGTGCTGCGTGTCCACGGGTAATGTCGGCCATATCAAATCGAGTTTGGGCTGAACTTGTATTCTTTTAAAGTTCAGCATCAATTTTTAGACTTTCTGGTCCAAAAAATGCCGAATCCACTGCCACCCAAGGAGAGTACTCTCTTTAAACGAGTCTTGGTAAGTTTTTATGTCTATTAACTTTCGTGTAGTTACGTGGAGTAGTGCAGTTGAACTACAGGACGTTGCTTCTATTGCTCTTGATTTCAACATGTTCACTCAATTTCCGCAGAAATGTTATGAACAGAAGCAGTACAAAAATGGCTTGAAATTTGCAAAACAAATCTTGTCAAATCCAAAATTTTCAGAGCATGGGGGTAAGTCGAATTTTGGCTCCAATACCTGTTCTAAATCAGAATCCAATTTTTTTCACATGTTTTTGGTTAATCTGTTTTGTGGATTTATATTAAACTGAACTCGTATTTTTATGTAGAAACCTTGGCTATGAAAGGATTAATATTAAATTGCTTGGGAAGGAAGGAAGAGGCATTTGAATTTGTCAAAAAGGGTTTGAGAAATGACCTCACTAGTCATGTCTGTATCCTTTTTAAAGATACTTAGAGTGTACCTGTTGTTTAATCCTTTCTAAAAATCAACGTGCAGTCTACTCATAGGAATTCTGAAAAGAGATAAATAAAATGACTCGCAGTCCTGAAGTGTTCTGACTGTCAGAAATGGCAATAGAATTGAAGTGTTGTTGTTATTGCCTACTTTTGTACCGAGGGTGACTGAGTAAAAGACTTATTAGCGAGTTTAAGCAAGCGACGTTTTTGACAACACGAACGGCATGAGAAATGTCAAAAGACTGGGTCAAGCACGGTGATTGGTGGAAAACATCAACTTTCCTTCCGGTCGACGTCCGTGTTGTCAAAAACGCTGCATGCTTAAACTCGCTATTATCCTCAGTATATTGAAGTAGAAAATTGCTGGAAGTGTTTGAGATAGCCTCAAAAGTGCCAAAATGAAACATGAAGTTGATGTAATGTTATGAACAAGCTGAATCAAATAACTCAATTTACCATTCATCTACCATTACACAAGGAGTTGTGAATTTTTAACAAATTTGATAATCTAAAACATCAGAAGAAACAATCAAAATCAGATCATATTGAAAAGATTGGTTTCATTGTGCATATCAAATTTTTATGAAAATCAATGGTATGATTATAAAAGCACCTGCAGTCTCTTGTAGCTAATTAATTGACCCATTGAATGGCAATCCAGTCCAGCACACCCTACTTGTACACTTTACTGAGCCCTACATTAAATGATTGTACTCGTATAGGGAAAGCAATTACTAATTGATGAGTTAATGGTTGTTGCTATGTATAACAGCAATTTTAGTAGATTGTATTCAAGCACTGGCTAACTTGTATTAGAGTTCTTAACTTGAGAAAAGGTTGGCATGTTTATGGTTTGGTTCAAAGAGCATATAGAAAATATGAAGAAGCAATCAAGTGCTATAGAAATGCATTGAAATTTGACAAGGTACAATCAGCACTATGTTGGATTAGTGTTTGTAATTGGTAACACTTTTTTTATTTTATTGTTCATGTCTAAATTAACTTGTAAATGATGGTGATTGCAGGAGAATCTTCAGATACTTCGTGATTTGTCGCTCCTTCAAGTACAGATGAGAGATCTGGAGGGTTATCGGGTAGGTTAGCCCACTGACTTGAAAGTGCCATACGTATATATAAAATATATAAATACATTTTTACTTTGTCAATTACCAGCCAAGTAACTACTCTTTAATAAAAAAATACTTCTTTATTGGTTGAGCTTTCATTGTTCTACAACATCATCAAAGACAAAAGATGTTGTAGCCCAACAAAACTCAGGCAATAAACAAACATAGTTTTATTACACAGTAAGTATTTGGCTTCATTTAACTTCTTTTATTTTAATGCCAGACAATTTCACTTGTTATGGGAAAACTCAGACAGCCACTTATGGGTTAAGTACACCAGGCAGTATTTTGCAGTGGCCATTGAGGACTTCAGTTTTTTTTTCATTTTGTTGCCCCAATCTTAAAGTTTTTTTGCTGCAGAAATTACAATTGCTTGGTCGCTGTCTTGTAAAGTCTTCATTATTTATTTCATTGAGACGAAGCAAACCAATGCTTCATTTTTTTTCCATTTCTTTATTGTTTTAAGTACCAATGTGATATAAGTTGATGAAAAATAACAACTTTTCTTCTCAAAGGAAACCAGGTACCAGTTGCTGAAGCTCAGAGCTGGCCAAAGACAATCATGGATTGGTTATGCCATTGCTCATCATCTTATCAAAGATTACAATATGGCTTACAAAATCCTGGAAGAATTTTCAAAGAGTCAGTCGGTTAGTTAGAAATAATCTGAATGTAACATTTGGTAAACAAAAAGGAAAGATGTCAACAAAAAATTGATTGATGACCAAATGTATATTACCTTTATGTTTTTATTGGAGTATTTAGAAGAATTCATGGATTCATTTTGCAAGTGAACACACACATTTTTTATTTTCGTCTTCCATCCACAAATTTGTATACTAGTGTCGGTGCACCATATACAGCCTTCTTAATGCAACCACAATCAATACTAGGAACAACCACGCGTATGGTACACTATTGGTGTAATTCAGCATGAGTTGAGCGGTGATTTATTTCTTTTCCCACTGCATGTTAGGTAACGAAGTTGGACAATGAACATTGTGAAATGTTGCTGTATCAAAATATGATTATCCGTGAATCTGGGAAAATGAAGGATGCATTAGACCATCTCATTAGCCATGAGCATCAAATTCCAGACAAACTAGCAGTTACTGAGCTGAAAGGTGGGTGACTTCTGTTAAGAGTAACAAAGACAGGCATCGATTCTCATTGTTGAATAGTTGATTGGCCTAGACTCTTATTCTTTCTGATTCAAATTTAAAGCTTGTTTTTTCTTGATTAAAACACTCTGTTAGTCTATTACTTTTAGTTTGTTTACGTTTAGTTACTACTACTACTTTAGTTATTACGTTTAGTTACTTTTAGTTCTGTTAGTCTATTACTGTTAGTTTACTTGTGAATTACTTTACATTTCTATTTTTGATAGACTGAAATGTTTGTAATATGCATAACCTTCTGACAGGTTTTATCAGTATTGAACTGGGAAATTTAAAGGAAGCTGAGCAGTATTACTGGGATCTACTAAATAGGAACCCTGAGAATGTTGGTTACTATGAAAATCTTGAGAAAGCAATTCAACCCAGTATGTGTTCAATATTTTTTGCTCACATGTAAATTGTATATTAATATTTTAAGTACAATTGTGTGCTGGTAGAAAAAAACCATTTGAGGTTCTGGTGCCTGGTGGGGCTCATCACATTGTAATTATCTCAATTAACATGGTATAAATTAGGATTCGAGTGTTTTTATTCGAAAAAGCAACTCTTCAGAATTGATGAAAATTTGGCAAGATGCATCCCATTTATTAATTGTAAGTCATGTTTGTTTCTATTTAACAGAAGATGTGCAAGAAAGAATGAAAATTTATACGACTATGGCAGAAAAATTTCCAAGAGCTCAATGTCCAAAACGGTTGCCGTTGAACTTTTTAACTGGTGTGTAAAATTTATTTCATTGACCAGCTTAATTGTAGTTAGAAGTAACTGATGATGATATGGAAACTTGTTGAGCCTTTGTTTTTCATCATTTAAACCTTTTTCTTTAAGAATGTATTGTCTTCAAGACTTCAGCTTACTAATACGAGCTATACTGTGAATTCACAATGATGTTTACTGAAGAATGTTTTGTACATCTTTGTAGGGAGCGAATTTGCAGAGAAACTAGATCTCTATATGAGACCTGCCATCAGAAAAGGCGTTCCACCATTGTTTGTGAATCTTCGGAATTTATATGATAATAAGGAAAAGGTAAAATGCAAAGAATGAATATTTTATTAGAAAAGGCGGCAAAGTTTGTTGGTTCTGTATCCGAGGCATGTAATTAGACTTCTTCTACTCCTACCATTTTTGTCAAACGTTCTCCTCTCTCATCCATTTCTTCAAGGTGAAAACTATAGAAGATCTTGTATTACATTATGAGAAATGTTTATTGGAATTTAGAAGTTTTGACAAAACTGGTAAGTAACAAGATGTGATTATCATTGCATTTCCGTGTACAAATTGAATGTCTGATATGTTTTAAGCAAAAGACATAGCGAGATTTGTGTTAGTCCTTTTTCAATGAAGATTTCCACTATGTGACATAGATTCTTGTGAATAGATTCAGAGTCTACGACGGAGTCACCTACAGTATTATTGTGGACGCAATGTTATCTTGCTCAGCACTACGATATTCTCGGAAATACAAAGTTAGCTTTGGAATATATTGATAAGGCATTGGAACATACTCCCACTTTAATAGAAGCTTATATGATAAAGGCAAGAATTTACAAGGTGAGATTAATCAATTGTAAGACCCCGTTTACACGGTACCGGATTCGCATGGTTACGACATTAAATTGAGCAGTTTCGAGTCCAGTTTATCTCGTAAATTTATGATAATGTTGCATAACTTAATAACGACTAATCCTAGAAAAAGTTGTTAGAACAAAGCGCGTAGTGCATAGTGGCTAAAGCATAAGCGCATAGTAGCTGAAGTCGATGCCGTGACCATGCGAATCCGGTACCGTGTAAACGGAGCCTAAACCCCGTTTACACTGTACCGGATTCCAATCGGAAAGGGTCAGTTGTTGCAGCTATCGATGCTCTTTAAAGATTTTTTAATGGTATATAAAATCTGTCTGCCTAGTTAACAACTGCTGCTGATTATTGCTTCTTAACAGGAAATGAAGATGTCGTGACGAGTGAATTCGATATAGTGTAAACGGGGCCTTAGAGTTCACTGCCGTACTGTTCTACGTGTACTTCAGTTTTTATGCTTCGTTGTCAGAACAGACGTGGTAGAGTAAAGCTTAGCTAGTGCTTGGTTGTTTGTTGATATTTCTTTGCTCGCTTGTGTGTATACATATTTGTTTGTGTCTTTATGTGCCTGTTTGCTTGCTTTCGTGTTTGTTTGTCTGCTTTTTGTTTTTAAGACTGCTTTCCCATGGTACTTCCTATTTTTTTTTATTGAAATGCTCGTTAGTTCCCGTAACCATTTGCATGGCAAGGAAACCTGCACCTGTGATTAGTACGTGTTAAGCCATTGAAACCTGTTTTCCACTTCTTATATTCAAAATTCGAAACACCTTGAGGTTGTTTACAAGATAGCTTTTATTGCAATTTGAACTTTAACGTGCGTGGACGTTCGTGTCAAAAACTCGTTACTTGAAGGCAGCCTGATGTTATCATTCATGTTTAGCATGGTGGTAATATAGAACAAGCTGCTTTCTGGATGGATGAAGCCCGATCATTGGATACTGCTGACAGATACGTGAACTCAAAATGTGCCAAGTACCAGATGAGAGCGAATGAAGTCGCTAAGGCAGAGAGAACTTGCGGCTTATTTACAAGGGTAAGAATATATATCAGTGGATATGTAGGGAATTGATGTTGACTATGTATATCTTGTGTTTGCTGGAGGGACAGTGCCAGGTTGCAGCTATTCTCTGTCCTTTAATTGAAGACCCGCTGACAAGCTTAGATTCACATAAATATGTCATCGACTTATCAAATACGAAAAATATCCACGTAACATACTCTACTTAAATTTTACAAAGAATTTCACAAAGCACTAAAGTTAGACATGCTCCAACGAAGTTAGACGAATATTTTAGCTGGCGTGGATGTACCCTAGTAACAATACTTTTATCAAGTCCTCACTGCTTGGCAATAAATTTAGAAAAGTTGTTGGCAGATTACACTTTCAATATCGACAAATTATGTAAGCGTTCTTCTCTCAACGCAGACCTCTTCTTATACGTAGTATGATGTGAGATATGCAGGGCAGAAGTTTGTTTACTGCTTGTCGTTCTTACTCCAAATAGTTGCGAGTTGACTCAAAAAGCTACGGAATGTCCATGACCATATTATGTCCTGTGTTGCAGTGGCCATTGAGGACTTCAGTTGTTAATATTGTTGTCCCAATTACAAATTTATTTTGCTGCAGAAAGTAAACTTGGTTTGTCGCTATCTTGAGAAATCGTTAATATTTCATTGAGACGAAACAAACCAACACTCATTATTAGTGCTCTGTACAGTCTGAAGTGAGTTGCATGCGTGTTCTTTTTTTATCGAAAGAGATGGTCGCCCGCCTACTTTACTTTTGTTCAAAGCTCTTTTACGGGATAAATATACCAGTAGACATCGCTTTGATGACAGATCAAAAAGAAAGTTAATATTCTGTTCTTTGATGCTGTTGTTGTAGAAGTTACTTTAGAAGCTTGGGGTGTCGATTCGACCTGCTGCCATCTTTTTGTTATTGTGGATTGTATGCACTGTTGTGTATTAACCATTCATTATGTTTTTATTAAAAAGCTCCATCGGTTGCATAGTTTTAATGACTTATTTTATCAGCCTATACTTGATTTTTGTATTACAGGAAGGCAGTTTGGCGTCTGAAAATCTAAATGAAATGCAATGCATGTGGTTTCAATCTGAATGTGGTCGCGCTTATAAACGTCTTGGGAATTATGGTGAAGCGTTGAAGAAATGTCACGAAATGGAGAAGGTGCGTAATGATGAATTTTGTTTTGATAATCCATTGTATTTCTACATTAATCCCTCGCATTGCAATGACCTTTTGAAGACTTCAGTTTTTCATATTGTTGTGCCAGTGTTTTCATTTGTTTTGCTGCAGAAGTTGACATTGGTTTTTGATATCTTGAGAAGTTTTTAGGTCATCGATTCGAAGCAAAGCAAGATTTTCACTTGTATAGTTTATTTTTACCTCACTATTATTGCGACGCGGTACAAATATTTACTACTTTACATATATATATTTTTTGTTTTTGTGACTTAGCATTTTGAAGAAATCACTGAAGATCAGTTTGATTTCCACTCTTACTGCTTAAGAAAAATGACTCTGTGTGCTTACGTCAAGTGAGTTTCAGTCAGTTTCAGTTTATAAAAAATTATCAGTGATGTACTAAAACACATTGTCGGAGGTATGCAGTCTTCGAGAGCATTATTGTTTCGCGTTCGCTTGGAGGCCTTCTAGTGGAGAACTAAGATATGAGAAAGGTTGAAAGGATTTCCTGTGATGATTAATTCAATTCTTTTTTAGGTTACTAAGGCTTGAAGATAATTTGCGTAGTCATCACTATTACTTCAAAGCGGCAAAGCTTGCAATAGAAGTATGTTTTGGTATATATACTTTGACTGTTTTATGGCCGTAAAGACGGAACTAAAGCCTTCTTTACGTTACCGGATTCGCATGGTCACGGCGTCGACTTTAGCCACTTTAAGGCGGTTTTCCACTACGCGGAATTTGTTCGAGCGAAAAATAAATCTAGCGACTTTATTAGCTTGCTTTCGACTTTCTCGTGGGGAATTATTTTGCTAGCCAATCACGTTTGCTAGATTTACTTTTCGCTCGAAAAATTCCGCCTAGTGGAAAACAGGCCTCACGCTTATAGTTGTTCAAACAACTTTTTCTATGATTATTTGCTATTACGTTCTCCTGCATTATCATAAATTTATGAGCTAAACTCGCCTCGACATTGCTTAGTTTTATGTCGTGGCCATGCGAATCCGGTACCGTGTAAGCGGGACCTAAGGCTTTGACAACGTTTCCATACAAACTTTACTGTATGTTACTGACAGTGAAATTTGTCATCGTTGTCATTTGTATTCTGTATTAATTAAATATAAGATTTTGTGAAAACCTCACAAGCATTTCCTTATGTAAAGCTTTCGAACCGTAAGCCCGTACCGTCATCAGTGCAAATCTGTTCCGGGCTTACGAACCGAAAGGTTCACATAAAAAACTAACATGGTGTTTCCACAAAATCGTATATCACCATGCAAACATTCAAAGATCTTCATGTATTCTAGATTGTGAAAATATCTTCTTACACTTATTGAGAATTTAGCTTTCGTGAAACCATATCGTTGTCTTGCAGTGTTATTTAGACCTGTACGATAAGCCTTTATCTGACGGTAGTAAAGACTCTGATGCCAGAAATGACAATCTATCCGCCAAAGATCTCAAGAAACAGAAAAGTAAACAAAGAAGAGCTGCTAAGAAAGCAGAAACACAAGAAAGTAAGGAAAAAGTAGATATCTCAACAAAACTAAGATGGTTTCACTCTAGATTGTTTGTGGGCAATCTATCGTATTCTGCAGCACCGAAGCCAGCCATTGTAATTCATCATGCCACGCGAAGTCTTTCATTATTCTTCTGCTTTTTACACCCTAAGTCATTTTATTTGGTAATATTTTATTTGGGATTAGAAGTCAAAGATTCCAAAGACGCTTCTCAGAAGAATGAAGTAAACGAAGAAAATAAACTGGATGCAGATTTGCTAGCCAAGGTGTGAGCAAATTTATAACCCGCATTTCTCAGCTCAGCATTGTTACAATTTTAGACTCTTGATTCTTGTGTATACCTCGCCCAAATGACCCCAGTCTTTTGCGCACGGCTACCTTGGCCTGGCCAGCCATGGGACCAGAGCTCGTAACGAATCCTAACTTAAATCTTACTCTCAATTTAAAGTCCTCAGCCTGCCTGTCTCTACTCTTGAAGTTAACCTTAATGCTGTTTTGTAAATGTACCTGTATCCTTTACATGAAGTATTGTGAAGCCTTTGGACAACTTTGGGACTTTGAGCAAAAAGGCCTTTGGGGATAAAATGTTTTATTTATTGTTATATTTTCAGGTTGAAGACCCCCTGAGTGAAGCAGTTAAATTTTTGAAGCCATTGCAAACGTTTTGTTCTGAGAACATTGAAACTCATTTGCAAGCGTTTGAGATTTACTACAGAAAAGGTAAACTATGCTGGAAAAATGCATTCAAATCATTTCGATCAAAATGTAACGAAAGTCAAGAATTAAAGGGTGCGACCGAAATGGTTATTACCCTAAAAATCCCATCTTTAGTGATTTGAAATGCTCCCATTTTACAAAATTGTCTTTTTTCAAGAAAAACTTGTCTAATTTTTTAGATAAACTGTTGCTCATGTTGCAATCTGTGAAAAGATCTGTGAAACTTGATCCTACCCATCCAAAACTTCACGAATGTCTTGTAAAATTCCATAGAAAAGGTCAGTAATCAGTAGCTTACATCGTTGTATCTTATATTCGAACGACACGCAGCGAAAAACCCCCGCTCGGAGAAACGAGTATTCTCTGAAGAGTCCGCTTGAGTGTATGACGAACAAACTGTCCTTAAAGAAAGGTACCCCCAATCAAGTTGCAATGATTGCGTGACAAGTTTTTGAACCAGGCCTATCGTCAGGGAATAAATTGGTTTCAGTGTTATCAATACTACACAAGTCACAATGCTTAAATATTCTGTAGTCGCGGTCTCGAAGAATCTTGATGAAACGGTCGCTGAGGTGATTGAAAAAGAGATGGAACCATTATTTAGTGGAATGGATTTGCTAGATTTCAACAAGGAATTTTTGGACAAACACAAGCTGTCGCTACCTCACCAGCTGGCTGGTAAGTTTATTCCGGACACTTTGAACTTTCATTTTATATAATGTACCATGTATTATGTATTATGCATTATGCATTACAATGTGTAACGTATTATATATTATGAAGTATGTATAATGTATTATGTATTCAGTATTGTGAATAGTAATGTTGAAGTTGGAATGCCAAATGCAGCATTTCAACACTTCAGTCTCGGCTTTTTCCAGAATGTATACAAGAATGATATGCTAAAGTATTCTTAATGGGTCTCTGTTTTATTAGGTGCGGCTATGAAGTATCTCCTAGACCCTTCTAAACAATCTCAAGCTATCACCATAGCAACTTCGCTTAAAGAAGAACTAAGCGATCGCACGATCGAGGTAACATCACTCACTTCCTTCTTATTTCTGTCTGCTTCTCGAAGTTACTCCTTCCACGAGATCTGAAATCATGGAAAAAGTCTTGGGCTAGTTGTCAAACAAAAATCCATTGTTCGTTAAAAAAGAATAACTATCTCACGAAGTACTTTTTATTTTTTACCCGGTCCGTAACTCCAGGTCCGTAACTGAATGGAGCGTTTTGATTGGATGGTCCGTATCACACGATACGGACCGCTCGCATTTTCCCGCCAAAACAAACCAACGAGTGAAACATTGTAAAGCAAGTTATTTTTTTCATAACAAAATGCGAGAAAAGATGTAAATTGTACTCGGACGAAAGTAAACACAGTGAGAGTGATATTTGCTACCCCGAGCACGGTATTTCAAGTGCAAATACATCGATTTTCAAACGAAACAATGAGGAAAACACTTATTGCAATGAGATTGCTGACGGCGACATTGTTGTACAAAATTATATAAAAAATAAAATAAGTTATTTACCGTTTGGGTCGGCCCGTACTAGAAAAATATTTTCCTCGGTCTCAGAAGCGGCCCGAGACCTCGGAAAAATATTTTCCAGTACGGACCTCCCAGCCGGTAAATAACATATATGTATTTTATTCCCAATTTCGCAACGACTTTCGCTTTCTCACGACGCAACATATTTAGGAAGTCTCGACTAATTTCATCAAAGGAAGAAAGAAAGAAATGATTAAATACAACGAAATGGTTTCTTCTGTTGCTCGCTCCAGTCTTTTTGCTCACTGTCAGATTACCTGGTTTGTTATATGCGTCTCGTCAACATTTTCACTCCTCTTTCACATTTTATTCTTAGGTTTGTGCGGAAGTTCTAAACGCTTTGCAAACCGGACGTTTTGGCGAATGCCCTGAAAATGTGGATGAATATAAGAAACAGTGTCATGATCTGTTTCCATATTGTCTGCTATTTATGCCGAAGGACATTGTGGAAAATGGTCCCGAAGCTTGTAACGGTGATGATATAGCTAAATCGAACAGTTGATCGAAACAGATAAAATAACAATATACCTAGTTCGCCTCTAAGTAGGACCATCTCATGGTAACATCGCAAAGCAACAATCAACCGCAAGATACATTAATCGTTGTTACAAGACGCGCAACGTTTCTTCAGACGGTCATCATCAATTCACGAAGCAGCCAGTCACAGAGGAATTTGTTCTTTGGCCTGCAATTTATTGAATTATTTTTGAATTCGGTAACTTATCTTCCATTTTATCCCAGAATTTTGGAGCATGCGTCTAATCATTGGATAGCTTTAGATTTAACAACAAGTATGGGGACGAGTGCAACTGCAATCTTGTCGTTGAAAGTCGGCCAATGTAAAGTCGTTTTTGTCTTCTTTTAACGTGATGGATCGATCGTGCGAAAAACGGTTGAGGGAATTCGGAGAGGTGTAATAGAAATTTGTAGGAGTGAAAAGGAGAGGATAGAATCGCTTTTTAGTCAGGCTTGTCGTTAAATCTGAAGCTCTGAATGGACTTGGAGTTAACTGGTCAAGTATTAAAAGACTAGAACGAAGAACAAAGGACATTTCAGTAGATTCTTATCAATTAATTTTACAAATGTCGTCATATAAAACCTCATATTTTTGTGCAAACATGTCCGAAACCTTCTCCTCAATTTTCCTGCTATATCCTTTTCTGAGTGCTTGCGTTTGGATTAGAAACTTGATTTTGTTTTTTTTCTGACACGAGGCAGCTTTTTTCCGAGACGACGAATACAGCTGTGGAGTCTGGGGCCGGTTAACTGGTGACTATAATGGCCTGAATTAGTTCTAATCCTGGGTTAAGTTAATCTGCTTTTGAACATGCGGCCCCTATGGCTGGTGTGGGCTGGTGTGTTAGCCGTTTGACCTCAAAATAGCACCAGCCAATGCTCAGTGTCAACTTGATTTGCCATTTCACAGTTACGACACTAAGTATCGGCATTTTGC
This sequence comes from Phenganax marumi, assembly GCA_025400095.1. Taxonomy (NCBI): domain Eukaryota; kingdom Metazoa; phylum Cnidaria; class Anthozoa; order Malacalcyonacea; family Clavulariidae; genus Phenganax; species Phenganax marumi. Next base: position 3,059 of record JAODVM010075992.1, on the reverse strand, counting down.
ATTTTGATATTGATTGCTGTCTCAAGACCCAGAGTGCTGATTATGCAGTTTTATAATTTGTCAAACTTGCATTTTCTGAAATTTCAAGGGATTGTTGTGTTTTTTTTGGTATTGTTGGTATAAAACGTATTATTGGTTAATAATGTTCAGAAGAAGAGGCGCTTCAGGTATTGGGATACTTCTGCTTGCTGCTCAAGTAATGCAATTTGGTTTACAACATATTCCACCAGCTACACTGAGCGTGATAGCATTGAACACTGCCGTTTATCTCCGCGTATTTGCTGGACTGCCAAGTGTGAGCCAAGCTTGCATTAGTTATAATTATGTCTGGTATGGCGAAGAATGGAAAAGAATATTCTTGTCACCATTTTTTCACCTTGATGACATGCATTTGTATTATAACATGGTGTCATTTTTATGGAAGGGTAGATCACTGGAACCTCGGCTAGGTACTACTGGTATGTTCTACTTGTTAGCTGTTTTCTCTGTATTGACCAGTCTGACATTACTTGCCCTGGACAAATGTTTCTCACTGCTTTTGAATGATTTGTCATATATATATACATGTGCTGCTGGGTTTTCTGGTGTCATATTTGCTCTGAAAGTTGTAACAACATACAACCTCCCCCCTGGAATGACCAATGTGTTTATCTTCATGGTACCAAGTCGCATTGCATGTTGGGTTGAGCTTGTGGTAATCCAGTTGTTAGTACCATCAGCTTCATTTACTGGTCATCTTGCTGGGATACTTGTTGGTATGCTTTATGTCAAAGGTCCACTCAAGCCAATTATGGATTCTGTAGGTAAGTACTATGATAGTGCAATATTGTAAAATAACAAAGTAATGCATGCACTTGGGTGCACTGAATCACCTAGTGTTACACAAAGTGAAATAGTGTGCAAATGTTGCCATCTAAATGGATTGATGAAATAGATTTGCCTGTTTTCGCCCCAGCAAATGAAATCAGCTGGTGTTTCCCATGCACTTGGGGTGAGAACATTTTGATTCTTTGTCTTCAAGCATATGTCCCTAGATTTTGACATGATCATTGCTTGTTTTCTTTTTGCTAGGAGGTATATTGCACCGTCAAGCATACCCTACTCGGCCATCATACACTTACAACTCTGGCAGATCAGGTATTATAAATTTTTAAAGAGTTTTTGCTTCATTTTGAGTGTACTTTGCTCTAGTTAGCTACAGAAACTTAGCTGTCACTGGGCTTTCAGAATTATTTCAAATAGGTGGCTACAACAACAACAGTAGCCAGGGCGGTGATGTAGATGTCAAGCTGTTGTTATTGACATTGTTTTGAAATTTGAATGAAAAGTAGCCAGCAATAGACCTTGCAGCAACTGCCGGAGCTCCGGCAGCTAGCAGCTCTTGGCAGCTTGAGAACTGCTTGCAGCTCTTTACATCTTAAATCTTAAATAAGGTCATGAAACAAAGGAAAATTCTTTCAAGACTTTTGCAGTCCATTGCATTGTTTATCTCCAACCTGTTCAGAAGTTGAACTATAGTTAGTAGACTTATTACTAAAGTTTAGAATCTTTTTTGAACGTGTAGTAATTCAGTCCAGGGTAGGATATTCCTTTTGGAATTTGGATTCATTTTGTTTGCAAGGTCATTAGGTCTTCACTGTTTGGTTAATTAAACACATGCAGCTACACTGAATCTGGTTGTGTTTTTATTGAAATGTATGTAAATCATAAATATGAATGTATGTTTGAAATTAGGTCATAGATCTACCGTGGATGAAGATGCTGAACTACAAGCTGCATTACAAGAAAGTCTAAATGATTTGAGGAGACAACGTGGTACGTCTTCGGACTCACGTCAAGCAACTTATAACTCTAATGTGAATCCTGAAGATAATTTGACAAGTGAGGAGATCAGACAGAGACGGCTCAGACGTTTTCAAACGTAATGACGTAATGTAATCATTAAGCAATCCATTCTTTTATTCATTCGTGTTGCCAGTTTCAAAGAAAAATTTTAACCACCAACATCCTAGGTGTTGACAACTTTTTTCAATAGTTTTGTGAAACAGGAAAAACAACGTTGCACCAATACACGTAGGATCCAGCGTCAAATTCAATGGTTTATCAGAAATAATTGCTTTACTTTTTTATATGTTTTAACTACTAACATTCTTTTCTAATGAAAAGTGCAATTACTGCAAGTTGAGCACCAACCACAACAGCACATTATTTGTGACGTATTGTAAAATGACGTCACCATCTTCTATGAGCATGACATTTTGCGACGATACTCAGCGCCTGGCATAGGGTAATAATCTCCAAATCCTACTGCAGCTAACTGACCACCAGAAACCAACTGGGACCGTTTTAACGAGGGCTTTAGGATGTTTCATCTCCGTCGAGTAACCAGAAACATCATCATCTTCGGTTCTCGGCAACTAGCACGTAGTGTCCAACCCTGCGCTTTAAGAACGCGCGAGTATCGGGAAAATTTGATGATGCGTGCAAGACGCAGTAATTTGGAGGCTCCTAGCAAACTAGAATTGATGAGTACAAGTTGTGAAAAACATTCTCGTTTCTGCTATAACTTTAACTTAAATAAAATAGTTTTGCCAATTACTTTTTGACACTGAATTGAGATATTATATATACTGTACGTCATCCCAAAGCCGTGTTGAAGGTCTTTGATTGTTGTATTATATATTGGAATTTGGATGAACAACTACTGTTGTCCAACAAGTGATTGTATGAAAAACTACTGGTGGTGACATGGAGGCGATGGCAGACATGTTATTGAAATTGTTTTCATTCTGGGTTTTTTGACATCATTTGTCACGGATGAAAGAAACCAACTTATACAATCAAGCTCATACAATTTTGGCGAAAACCAAACACAAAAGGGGGTTCTTCATTGTCTTCGAACTCTCTGCTGCAAAGGAAGAGAAAATTATTCTCCTTGGATTCTCTTCACGCGATGCTGGTACCATGGCTGGTACTAAACTGCTGGGGCCGGTTGTACGAAAAGTGGATAGCGCTATCCACCGGATAGTGATTTTTTAAAACATTCGTAAAATTTCTCA
>JAODVM010075881.1:0-17178 GCA_025400095.1 Phenganax marumi | reverse complement strand
TTCAGAACACAGAATTTCCCGGCGAAAAATTCCTACTTTGATCACAGAAACTTTGCCAGTGTAAACCGGGCCTAAGTCTGTCCGTTTATTGTGTCTCAACTACAGTCAAGAGCACGTGAAGGCAGGATTCAGCAAAAATGTTGAAGCAGAGAGAATAGACGGTTTACTATACCAGGGTATATAGGAAAGAATGAGTCCTTGACGAAGTTCACGCAGTCAATAGTAAGTGTTTTAAATTCGTTTTCATGTTTTTTATCATTTTGAAGGTACCATTAGTAGATTAGTAAATCGTAAACGGTGACGTTTCGGTAGCGGTGACGTCACCAAGTAGCAGCAGAACTACTCCCGTTGCTCTACTAACTGTACGTTAGGCATTAGGCTGTACGTTAACATGTCACCTTTCGCACTGTATCGTAAAGTATTGTGCTTGCGAAATTTTATTGGTGAAGCTAGGAATTGTGTAGCATGTGTTTAAGAATTGATGCATTGGTCAGAAACACCTACAGTAATAGTGTTTTGAAAAAATAACTGGAAAAGGACTGTACTGTATAATTGAGAAATTTTATTGCTTCCGATCCTTCCTGTGTTTTTTCAAGTCATGTAACGTGCAACTACAAATTCATTGCATTTGTTTCTTGTTTAGCTTAGAGTTGAACGAAGTTGCATTTGGCTTTGTAACATCTCTAACGAGCGCAGCCACAGATAAAATCAAAGGTAAGATTGCACAAAACTCGCTCATTGCAGTACAACCTGAATTTTATGCATCTCGTCCGAAAAGAAGTAAACCGTGTGAATTGCAGTAATTTTTTATAAATTATAATTTATGATAAATAACGATTTTTTCGTGGTGTGAAACGCTTTTGAAATCCGATTAATGATGGTAAATGGCTATTAGATTGTTTTTAAAAGAACTGTGTAGCTATTCTAAGATCGTTGATCTTATATCAGTGTTTAATCAATGCTTTTCAGAACTATTTAATAGCCATTCACCGTAATGAATCCGTCTTTAAAAGCTGTGGAAAATTTTTAATCCGAAAGATGAATAGATCGCTGATATTGATTAGTTCAGACGGGGTAGAAGTTGTGTCTAAACCTACAGAATAGTGCTTTAGCCTGCGTTACGATGCAGTATATTCATGTGAAGTTTGCCTGATGCGGCTTTTTAACAGTTTAACGGTAAGTCATTAGACGGAGGACAAACAATGTACAATGTAGGAAAGAAAATAGTTAAGTCATCAAATGAGCGGAACGGTATTTGTTTTGTTTTACGGCCTTCAACAAGGACAAGTTGCCATGCCTCCCAGTGCCATTGTTGTAAAATTGTTTGTCACCATACCAAGTAGAAACGATGTCAGAGCGAGAAAGGACCAAAGCCCCTTAATTCTGTAGTCTAAACTGCAAAACGTTTTCACAATATATCACTAATAGAAGCAAGCTCCAAAGCGGGGGTGTTCACCACCATGGCCAAATGTGCATAGACACAGTAATGTGTGTAAGTAAATAGATGGTAAAATAATGTTGACAAATATTAAGGCTACTTGTTTCGTCTCTTATAGTATGCGTGTAGAAGTTGGTGCCTGACATATTTGTTTGTATAGTTGCATATTTGCTCCTCCACATTGTACAATAAGATACCGATGTATTCAATTTAAGAAATGGTATGTTATTGTCATGGCTATGGCTGAGTAACAAACCAGCGCCGCAGATTATGACCTCATGTTGTGTCAATATTTTATACGCCAACGTTATCAGCAAATGGAATTTCAATCTGAATGACTTGGCAAGAATTTTCACTTTTTATACCTTGACATATTCGTCATTCCTTGGTTACTGAAACTACCTTGAGTAAAAAATGTGGCTACAACATTTGCTCGTTTGTGGAATTCTTTTTTCTCCTGTGTGTGGAGTACGGGTACCATTGTTTATCACTCCACTCAAAGCATTACCTCAACCAGTTGATCGTACGAAGTCCTTTTATTCGCGCCCTGATTTCAATGAATACTTCAAAAGAGTTACTGCATGGGATATTTGGAAAGCATCTAAATACAGTGTATCTGACGTATACAAGAGTTCAGTCTTGGATCTTGTTACTGTAGCTCACTCCTTGTTTCTTAATGGTACTCTTCAAACAAACCGGCTCATAGCGCATCAGTGTGGACCACATTGCTACGCGCTGAATGACTCTGATATAGTTAAGTTTACTGGTAAGAGTAGAGCAGAGCTCGATGGTAGAACTAATCCACCAATAACGCTTGGGCAATTGCACGAGGCTGTTGTTTCAACATTGGAAGACCACTTCTGTTTTAATATGTCATTCATAGAGCAAAATTTGGGCATGTCATCATTCAATGTTACTGCATCGGATTGGCAAGCATTCCTTCCCATGATAGCATCGTATGCTCTTCAGTGTAGAGCTGATATACTGGTAGTAGAACGCTTTGAACTCGCTGAACTAGTGAGAACAAATGAAGCTACGTTGCTTACGTACAATCTAGAGCAACTGGATTCGCAGTTGATTGCACCTTATCTTGACATTCTTGCTTACAAAAGTGTTTTTGAAACTAAAGAATTGGGGGAATTATTAGAAGACGATTTTGGATCTGGATATGCTGACGAATTATCCACCAATCCTTTGTATGATTTGATCTCTGCAGTGACAAATTTCAGCATTACAGATCTTGGTATATTATATAACTGGAATAGCTCGCAATTGTATGCTTTACAGTTTGTACCTGTAGACAGCTATAGTTCGTGCGGCGACGTGCTATCTGAAGAAAACACACTGAACAGCTCGTCAACAATGATATTGGAAAATTTTCGTTGTTCCGTGGTGGTACTTCTCTCTACTTCTGTAGGACATGCTCAAACACTAAGCGAATCGGAAATTAGAAATCTTTTAAATCTCAGTGTTTTGGAAATTTCCACGGCTGTTACAGGGATAGAATCTTGGATAGAAACCGCCGATATTTTGGGAATAAGTTACGCAGATGGAATACTGATTGATACTCCTCGCCTGTATGACATCACCAGTTATAATATTGATATCACAAATTATAATATAGTGGACCTGTCTATTTCTCAGATAATAGCTAGCTATGTGTCGCTGGATAGTTCAGTGTACACATTCACAAACTATCCACTAATGTTCCAGAAGATATTATCAGAATATGGATTTTCAGCCGACGAATTGTCAATGGCGTCCGGAACTCTTATAGAAGGTGAAACCACCATTACTGAGGTCCACAGAAGTTTAATAGAGACCGTTAAGTCTCGTTATGATGTGAATAGCATCACTTCATTAATCGGATACAATGAATACTTTTCAAGTGACTTGGATCTAGCTGGATTGCCATCAAACCATTGGTCGGAGATCAAAAATGCGGTCTTACAACAATCGTTCAAGCAAGTAATGCAAGCGTTCTCGTACGATCTTCAAAATGATTCGAACCTAGTGCTCATTGATTCACAGCCAGACTACTTTCAGTCCATTATAACCTCCAAACCAAATTCTTTTGATGATTCGTATATAGCGCATGTTAGTTCATGTTTGTTTAACCAAACTCTCAGTTCCTTAGAGACTGACAGTTTTGAAATCTATCATACATTTTACAACGATTCCGTGGCTGAGACGATGAAAAAAAAGATAACCTTTGAGACAGAAATCCTGGCATCGCTGTTATCCAAAGGAAAGTACGAATTGGAAGATCTTGACGATACGTTGGTCTCAGACTTCGTTCAGTCAACGACTGGTTTTCAACTGTTTGAGATAGAATGTATTTACGACAGTTCTACGAGCTCGTTATTAAGCAGTGGTCTAACGTGGAACGATATATCGGAAACTAAGTTGTGCTATTCTTTCACAAACCTAACTCTGCTTCAAATACTCACGGCTGTAAGCAATTCACCGACTGTAGATTGTGGTATGTTTTTTAATGGAATTCTATCTTTACCGGATATGGGGAGCGTCATATTGAAATGTAAAAGAACGCTATGAAATGCTATAACAATTTACTTAGGTCAAGTGCCCATATAACTGATTTGATTAACGTCTATAATATATTCGCAATTATCATCTCATTGCTTCAAAGTGGGGCCTCAGGGCAGTTGGGGCATCTATTTTTCGCAAGGTTTGCTCGTTTACCGCATAACGCTATATGATGTATAGTATGACTTCTACAATACATTTGCCTCAAGAGATGTGGCTAGGGAAGCAAAAGCCTCGCAATTTTTACGGTTTTGAGCGTCTGTCGAAATGCATGATGGCCACACAATCGCAAAGCAAAATTAATTAAATGGGTTTGTTTGAATTTTTCCTGTGGTGTGGCTATTATACTGTCGTATACTTTCAAATACCATGAAAATCACTTGTCCAACATTGTATTTTTCACAGCTCAAAACGTTGGTTGCCTCAATCCGTGTTCGGCGAATGCAGGTTGTATAGACGACGATGGATCTGGATATGTTTGCGTCTGCGATACTGGTTTCACTGGAAATGGGGAAGAATCTTGTACAGGTAAAATTGTAAAAAAGGGTATAACTTAATTTGTTGGACTGTTTAGTTATCGAAAAACTGCTTTGAATTATGATGAAATCCTGTTTGTTTTATTTCTCTCTTGATATTCTGTAGTTTACCCTGCATTTTATTGTTGAACTTTTTGGTCAATTTATATGACGTGAGGACATGTTATGATATGGCGCTCGTTTATCCTCATTCCAGTAGCTTGTGAAATCGGACTTGAATAATACGCAAGCAATATAGAATACGTTTTATTGTGAACGAGTATTTTTTTCAGATTTAAATGAATGCAGTGATCCCTCAGTTTGTCATTCTCAAGCTATCTGCCAAAATAGTGCTGGTTCCTATACGTGTTCGTGTAATACTGGTTTTACAGGGGATGGTATACGTAATTGCATGGGTAAGCATCCTGTCTCATGTTTTGCAGCGGTTTCAGTTAGTTTCTACATTCGCAAATTTCTATTCAGTGAATGATAGTGGGCGGTTGTTGATCCGTTTGTACAATAGATAGCCGAACCTCTTTGTCGATTCTTTTAGGTCGTGCTCGGCTTGTAATCGCTTTTCAATCACACATGTTTGTGAAATTCATTTACAAATTTTGTATTTTCTCCCCAAATGTGGTGCAATTCAAATTTTGAATAATAGTTGGCGAAATAAATGTCATAATCATTCATTTTGTTTGTCAAGCCGTCGACCCAAGCTCCACCCGAGCTCCAACCGTGCTCCGCCCGAGCTCTCCTAATCAGTCATCTTCATCAGGCAACACCCCTGTCATTATTGGAGCGGTGGTCGCAGCTGTAGTTGTCATAGTTGTGGCAATCGTGGTCGTTGGTTGTTTTCTGTATCGAAGAATAGGACGTGGAGAACTTGATAAAAGCGAAAACGTTGGGAATGTTGAAAACCCTGCTTATGTAGGAGATAAACAACAAAACAGACGGCTACCAGCTATTCCCTATTCTGCAGACTATGGGTATGAACAACCAGCAACTTATCAACAACTGGACACTTTAAACCGGGCTCCAATGGATGGAAATTATCAAAGTTTAGTACACAAAAACAAATCAGTCGATAATTATGACGACCCTGGACAATATATTCAGATCAGCGGTGATCCTGGGCACGTGGATGCATCAAACGTTGCAGAAAGTTATGTCACCGTAATGGACCCTCCTAAAAATGGTGACTCTGCCCCTAAAGAACCTATTTACGAACACTTACCTTAGCGTTCTCCCTAATTAACATGATCAATCATATAGTTGATTCCGTTTTGACACGGCCTTCAGTTTTAGAAACCGCAAGACTACTGACAGCTATGTATAAACCTGCATGCACAGTACCAAAACTTATCTTAGCATGTATAGGCTATTGCACTATTAATGCTATTGATGAATGAAATTTTGAGAATAGTTTCATGAGGTGAACGATGGACTGTGCCATTTAACGAGGAGAGACCTAGTTGCATGAAAAATTCGACCTTTCACCGAATGGGAATACTCTTGCCATTTACTCGTAAATACATTCATTATTTGTTTCATATGACACTAAAATAGATTTGTATTTTTGAATGATACATAGATTACATAGATTACTCAGTTTGCATCGATTTAGTTGTTAAATGTTAGAATTTTGAAACAAATTTTGAGTGATGGAACTTAATGAAAACTACCGTGCAACAGAAAGACTGAATATTTGCACAGTTCCAACACACCGTCATTAAAATCGAAATTTTTATTTGACACATCGTGATCGCAGCCAACGAAAGGTAATGAAATAATGTGTTTTGTACAAGTTTAAAGAAAATTTAGTTTCTCTGCACAGGCGCGCTCTGAAAATCAACTCAAGGCACAAAAACCATGCTATTTTTTCTCAACTAGACTGTTAATTACGTGCTACAGAGTTGTGAAGTGACATCAACCGTGAAAACTCTGTCATGCACTTTCCGCAAAGACAGATGTACGAATTGTACCAACGGAAAATCAGAAAATGGTCGGAAGAAGTTGCACCAGTAATGTTACATATATATGAAAATTGTTGTAATGGCCATGATTCGTTCTCTGTTGACAGTCAATGAATGCGTGGTAGCTACACGTATTCTCCTGTTTCTCGCTGTAGATTTAACCATGACGTGCAATGATATTACTATTTGTGCGAATTATTCGCCTACAGACGTACCGCTGCTTAGCAACTCATTACAATACATTTTCAAGTATGTTTTATTGCTTCTATAGAAAATATACCATGAACACAATCGACCACTTCATTACATGGTCCTTCGCTTACTCAATAGTTGATATATAAGTTCACTTCATTGATATTAGACGTCATTTTGTCATCAAAGAGCGCAGTTCCATGATTATTTTGATGTATTTTAGTATTTTCATCTCTCAATTTCAAAAGAAATTTCTCGAGCTATTATAAAATGAACAAAATGTGGAATGCATGCTGTGCTGTCTATTGAGGCGTGCTATTTACGCTAAAGGCAAGCTTCGCTGATAAACCATTATTGTATTTCATATTCTATATTGTATAACTAAAGCAAGCAAAATTGTAAAATCCAAAAGTAGACTCCTATTATCAATGAATGAAGTAAAATAAAGCATATTATATCATTTTCTATTTTGTCGTTAGGGGGATGATAGAACACAGCAGGAGTTGCAACAAGAAAGCATTCTTCTGCTGCTTCGAAACCATGAAGTGAAAAATTATTCATCGGTTGACGGACTCACATAACCTCGCATTGCTCTCTTGCCTCGCCGTCAAGCTGTCATTTTGGGGCGACTTTAGAACGTTATTCACGGATATTTTTCAACTCGTCTTCGGATTGGTAAGTTAATTAACCAGTCACGTTTCTTCATTACGATTATCTTTTTTTCGGGGAAGAAACAATTCAAAAGATCACTTCTCGAAGAAGATACAAATGTAGTGTTGATGTTGCGCTCTTACTAAATGTATCAGTAAAAACTATTTATTTCATGAACAGAAGTTACACACCATCGCGAAAGATTCTTATTAAAGGATTTCATTGTATATTTATTGGGATATGGTCATCAATATTAATTTGAAATTGAGTTGAAATTTCTTGAAATGAAAAATATTGTCTTTATACAGTATCATAGATTGATGCATGAGCAAAAGGTGTTGCTACCTTCGATGAGATTTAAAATCACAGCTAAGAAAAAGAAGAATATTAGCTGTGGTGAAACGCGCATAATTGAGAGGGAGGTGAACGAAGCGACTTTTAGGAAGTCTACTTTTGTGTTACTGTTGGTCCAAAGTCGTCTATCATCCGTACAGAGTGTGATTCTTTGACGAAACAGGTTGTGGACTATAATGAATAAATAAAAACCTAAGGGAAATGAAATAAAATGTTCCACTTTTGAAACCGAGTATTTGTTGATGCCTTTGAATTTAGATGTAATTACTATAGTGTATGTAAGTAGCTATCAGATATATGGAATACAAGTAATATTTAAAATTTCAATGCATTTGCAGATATATGGTCTACTGAATCACTGATCTAGCTCAAAAGGAATTTCAAGACAATTGTAGTCTCTGGTAAGATCATCATGAAATTATGTTTATTAGATAATCTTGCAATTTAGAACAGTCCTCAGCTGAAATACTTCATGTCTTGTCTGTTGTTGTTCATCAGACATCCAGAGTTATTAGATTATAGTCGTATCACTATAAATCATTCCGATAAGATTTTCAATGTCTTTTCGACTCCAAAATAACCTTTTCGGGAGTTTCATAGATGGCGTGTTTTTTTTTCTGTAGAAAAGCAAAACGTTTTTACACCCACTCATATGCAAATCGACTGTTTTTTGTACGCTTACACAATGATACAATTCTGATATTCGCTATTTTCTGACTTCATGACTGTTTTTGCATCAGTGTCTCACGTTATAAGTTAGGCTACTTTGCGTTTTCGTCCTTTAAAACAATATTTCTTTGAGTCACCATATATATTTCTCAGTAGAAGTTGCCTTAAAATTTTATCAGCTCCTCCAGTAATTTCTTGCGTTGGGCGGAGGAAAAATATCATTATTAGCTGTCATATGGAAACACTACACAACAGCGGTGCTAGCGCTGAAAATCTCTGTGGGTGATTGACTGGGGTGATCTAACCGTCACCATGAAGATTGACCACCGCCATTATTGATTTTCACATTCGTATATATAAGTTAACGTAAATATTTGCGCGTCTAATTGTTATGGCCAACAGGCAACGCGGCGAGATTTTTTGATTTAACTACATTTGACAGTAATCATGTTCTTTTTTTAAGTATTCTGAAGCGCTGTAACAGTTTTAGCTGTTTAGTCTGCATATCTTGTAAAACTCCCTTCCACTGACGGTTCTATTTCGTTTCAAGAAGTGATAATTTCCGCCGCGTTGTGGAATCGCTTTCGGTCTGTTTGGGTCTTTACAGAGCGCATTTTGAATAGTATGTTTAATTACTCAAGTGACTTTTCTAGCACCTATAACCCAAAGAAAGACTTTTTCAACGGTCCATTTTTGTGGTTAGCCTGTTTGCAGGCTAGCTACTATGTTACACACTGAAAATATTCCGTTTGTCCGTCCGCGTTAGTTTAGTTCAATCTATTACAAAGTATGACCGGAATATTTATTATTATTAATACAGCTGAAATAGCTACTCGCTGCCCTACTGTCGTTGCAATGGAAGTGCTGATAAAGTATTGCATCAGTTCAGTACCTAAAGTTCAGCAATTGTTTGCATAAAAATTGTTCAACTTTCTGTTTACTATGATGCTTGTTCTCAGTTGGTCAATCAGCCACTGAATCGACACTTTCATATTGTATCAACACTTTCATTGCAACGACAGTAATTAAAAGTTTCCTTTGGCAAGTGCATGTTATTTTTTCAGATATTTGCTCGTTCCGTCTGTAGTTTATGTACATTGTTACAGTCAATTTCAGCCCACTTTTCGTCGAAGTGTTCGGAACTTCGTTCCGAAGCTCGCAATTTCGTTGAGAAATTGAAACGTTCATGATAAAATTCAGAAGCAAGTTGGAAACAAAGCCTCTGATTGGCTACTGAAGCGAGAGTAGCTAATCATATAGTTTACAGACCAGTTTCTGAATCTCATTACGAACATCTGAACTTCACAACGAACTTGGGAACTTCGGAACGAGAATCGTTACAGAAGGATATGAACTTTTCAACTTTTAATTAAAGTGATCCAGTAACGTAATTTAATGCAATTCTGGTATAGCATTACATCGTTACACTATATAAATATATTAGAAACCGAATACTAATCTGTTAAATAGCTGAGCTGCTTCGTACGGATGCCATGAAAACCAGGCTCTGTTCCCTCTTGTTTCCTTTCCCATGTAGTACTGAATAGCATTGATCGGAAGTACCCCCATTAAACCATTTAGTTTTCCACTGAATGTACTACTTCGGCTATTTGTTTTTTCTTTTACCAAATAAAACTATTAACAAATGATTTCGAGGTCTTCACTAATGAATCAAACGACATTGAAATTGTAGGCCTACTAAATAAAGATATTTGTGGATAAACTTTGTTTTTCTTGCTACAGACTCAAAAATGTGGCTAAGAATGGTCGTAATTCCCGTCTTACTGCTTACAACTGCAGTAGAAAGAGGAATTTCAGTAAACGTCGGGTACGTCACGATGCCATTGTTTGAAATGCTATGCAAAGATCTTCCTCAAGATGAAGCTGATACTTCAGATGAATATACTGACAATAGCGAAAACCTAACTGCAGAAATAGCTGCATACTTTGCAAAATTAAAGACTATAGATCTTACGAGAGTACGTTCAAATCTTGATCTGGATGTGATTCTTAACGATGAAACTAGTACTATCATCAAAGACGGCAGAGTGATCTTTGATCGAGATAGACTCAGAACTGAAGATCTTGTTGGTTATAACTGCACCAGCGTTTGTTACAACGTAAGCGTACCAATGGTCTTGAATGTGACAGGCTGGACAGAGGATAGACTGGATGGAAAAACCGACCCATCTGTTATGATGTTAGACATCCATGAAGCAATTGTGAAAGTGATTGAAGACAGATTCTGCTGCAATATGACGGAGATTGCCATACGTTTGAATATGGATCCAGTCGAAGGTGTTAGGCAAACAGCTGCGTACATCAGTGTTTGGGAAAAGTTTGTACCTCTTGTAAACGAAGACACTATTCAATGCAAAGCTAATGAGTTGCAAGTGACCACCTTAGAACTTGCTGAACTTTTGCGTACAGATTTGGCTACACTTCGTAGTTACGATCTTAACCAAATGGATTTGCATTTTTTCCCTCCATATGAAGATCTTCTTCGACGAAAGAATTTGTTTGAAACCATGGGTATAATTCCTGGAGTTATTCCTACGTTACCTGATTGGTCAACTGGTACTATGGCGCGATTTGCTGAGATTGTGAGTCAGTTTTCTCTTCGTGATTTACAAATATTGTATCGATGGCAAGCTCCTCAATTGTTTGCGATTCAAAATATCCCAATGTCAATATTCGGAGCAGCTTGTACCCCTGTATCCATTTCTGATCCTTTGTTTACCGTATCTCAAACCTTATTTGGCTTTCAAAACAATTTTCCAGTATGTGACGTCGCTTTTCTCTTGTCTCGATCATTTGATGAGGTCAACACGAAATTTTCTGTTTCTTTACCAAACAAAAATGTGTTGGAAATCTATCGCGAAGCGTTAAATCCTACACCCGAATGGTTTTCATTTTATCAAGTACTCCAACTTAGTATTGACGAAGGAATTTGGGTGGAAACACCAACTCTGAATCAAATAGCTCTATCCCTTTCAACAACTTTAAACGCTTACACAACAGTTAATTCCATACCAATGGCTATCAGAGACATCAAGGACTTTAACACGTCCTCAACTCTCAATACTATCATGCGCACGAATTACATTTCCTTCTTAACCACTTTGCTCAACAATTATGGTTATACATCTGTGCAGTTAGCCTTGGCTGCTGGTATTACGGAGACGCAATTGTTAACTTCACGGACTATTCAACAAGCGCACAGCTTAATTGTTGATGGTACTGAAGCTAGATACAGAATCAGTGACTTAGTATCTCTTCTCGGCATCCCTGGAGTCGACGCTCATGTTCTCTTTAATTTACCATCTTTTGAGTGGCCCAGAGTAGTGGGGCCAGCAATTCAAAATGCTTTTGCGCAATCTGCTGATGCATTCTCCGTACAACTCAGTAGTGGAGGTGTTCAAATTGTGCTTATTGAGGCAAATTTTCCTGCAATTCGCGTTTCTAGCCCAGTCACTTACCATGCAGATAGAGTTTCAACTACGGAGCTTGCCAGTTGTATCAACAGAGAACTGTCGGTGATTCATGCGATGACTTTGGCTGAATATTATCAGTTGCACATCAACAGTATTGTGCCTTTACTAAGGATCAAAATAATATACGAAACACAGAACATGCAAAGTCTCCTTAGTTCTCGTGGAAATGACTTCGAGGACGTGAAATCTAATTCTGTGGCACAAGTGATTTCTCAATTGACTGGAATAACATCTGCAAATTTACAATGTTTATACGGCTGGTCCATTAATTTCATCAACTCAGACCTGGCTATATCGTTCCAAAGAGCAAACGAAACACGTCTTTGTAACGATTTTCTTGACCGAACATTGTTTGAGATCGTCGCAATAATTTCTCAAACCGAAAGTAAAGTTTGCTGTAAGTAATCCGGTTTTTTATTTAACTTTCAGTTTGTTCGAATGCATTTTCTGAAACCAGTCTATGGTACAAATGCTTACGTATTTATTTGCTACCCAGTCACTATGAAATTGAAAGCAACTTAACGAAAGTACCTTCGTTTGGACAACTATGCCATAGTTTTTCCTATTTTATTATACAGTCCTATGTACAACGGATCCATGTGGAGACAACACGATGTGCAGAGATATTCCAGACTCATTTGAATGTACTTGCAATACAGGCTATGAATCTCTGGAGAGTCCCATTCGTAATTGTGTCGGTGAGGCTCAGTTTTATCGTTTCTCGTATTTAAACTTTAAAATTAATTGTATTGCTTCTCCTAGTTAAGTTCCATTATGGATTTAAGAAGTGCTGGCTGTGGTTACAATACAGCTTGGTGTATTCTGCAGCAATTATTTAGTTTTAACCGTCTTTCTTGTTTTTTTCCTAGATATTCCAGAATGTGCACGAAATCTAGATGATTGTGATGAAAATGCCAGATGTCGTGAGACACCAGGGTCTTTTGAATGTACTTGTGATGAAGGGTTTACTGGGAATGGAAGGACTTGTGAAGGTATCGATCTTTTTTAAAAAAAGGTTAATTGAACTTCAGCGCGTTATTGTACTTGAATTACTCGGTGAGTGGACAAAATTTTTGAATATTCGGAAAGATCAGGCTTTTACCTGTTGAATGATACGTTTTTCTTGCCAAACTGAGAAAAAATGAGCAAATACAAGTTGGATAAAAACCTTTTTGCGAGAAGAGCATGATGTTACTGTTGAGATTCGGGTAACCATTAACTCCCTTCAGAATTTAAGGTGATAAATTTCACTTCAACATACTCCCTGCGTACGCAGCAATAAAACGAGTAAACATGTTGTAAAGCTAGATTTACGATATGACACGTTCGCGGTTCATTTCTTTTTTGGTTTGTTGGGCACCACTTCGATGAATCTCAAAGATGAAAGTATGCGATTCTGACAAGCATTTCTTGTTAGATTTTTGCTCATTTTTGCTCCATTCGGCATGAGAAAGTATCACTCAACAATTAAAATCTTGTTCTTTCCAAATGTGCAAAAATTTTGTTCACAAGCCGAGTAATTCAATCCGTACAATGACACGCTGAAATTCGATTGCTTCATTTTATACATTTTGTAGATATCAATGAGTGTGAGACTGATCCAAACAGATGTGGCAACCGTGGCATTTGTACAAACAATATAGGAAGCTTCTCTTGCGGTTGCGAAACTGGTTACAGATGGAATGGAACTGCTTGCAATGGTAAAATTTTGTGCGATATTGGTAAAACGAAAATATTTTTTGCGTTGAGCTGCGAAGGCTAAGGAATCGGGATGGTACCATACATAGGACCACTTCACTAAATTTGGTTGATACACTATAATTTTATGATTTAAAGATGACTGGAACAAATGTTTCTCGTTAGGAAATATTCGGTTCTCCTGCCACAAAAATTTTTGTGCGCGTAGAAACAAAAAGCGATTCAGCTTAATTTCGGCGTATTCACAGCTGAAATTAAGCAGATCATGATTACTTATTATTAAAATAACTATGATGTAACACGAGTGATTGTCTAACTTGCACACATTGTTATTTTGCAAGATATTGACGAATGTCGAGAAGGCTCAGACAACTGTCACGCATTCGCTATTTGCACAAATACTGTTGGGTCGTTCCGATGTCAATGTTTTACTGGTTTTAGTGGTGATGGAGTGCAATGTGAAGGTGCGTAATAGAATCTGAACCATAGTAGCTGTATGTTTACACGACTTCACAAAATTTTCATCCAGAGAAATATTTGCACGCTTCCCTGTACACAGAAGTGTGCTATCCTCACAAATTTTTGCATTCAACAAATACATTTCTCCGGTCTCTTGTTATGAAAAGTTATCACCACACAATAAAACACTTCTAGCACTTTAAAAATATTGGCTAAAATTTTCTGGATAATCTAATTTTTGTTAGATATAAAAGAGTGTGATTTTCAAGCGGGAGCTTTTCCATGCCATGCGCGAGCAGATTGTACTGACGTTCCAGGTACCTATACCTGTACATGCAAAGATGGATACTCGGGAGATGGACTAACGTGTACAGGTATAAATGAACAATTGTTTCAAAATATTATGAATCGCATGGAATGCAGTAATAAAAATTTACATTTTTCTTCGTTCTATAATGGTGGTATAACTGTTGTACGAGAATCAGCCCTCAATCCCATTTTCCATTAGGTAACTCTTTCAAGCGAACAGTAAATCTAGCAACGTGATTGGCAGCGAAATATGTCGTCGCCAAAAGTGGCAAGCGAATCAACCACATTGCTAATACATTTTTCGTTCGAATTGATTTGCATTGTAGAAAATGCCCCTTATCGGGGTATGGGAAATGGGACAGAAATGTACATCTTCTATGCAAGCTATGTAGCTAACCGTGTTTTTCATAAAATAGAAATGTGTATTTTTGTATTTGTAATCTACGTCATCACGCAGCTTTTAGCAGTTTAAAATTTGGTGAGACCTAATGGTAACAGTTTTGTTTAATTTTGTTAAGACATAAATGAATGCGATATAAACACGGATGACTGTCATGCGAATGCCACCTGTCAAAACACTATTCCTCTATTTTCTTGTCAATGCAACAGTGGGTTTGAAGGAGACGGAAAATCATGTACTGGTAAGTAAGTATATAAAAGCAATGATCTGAACTCAGTTCGCCTGTAAAATTCTATGGTACCAAACATAATGGGGAGTAAAGGTGCAGTCAAGGTGCATAAATCGTTCATTTTGGCTCTATGAATTTCTAGGTAATACGGAGTAAGGCGTTTTCATTATGCAGAAATGACCAATTAATTGATAGAGCTAGCAAAAAACAGAGCAAAACAAAAGAAAACTTTAGCCAATTCCAGACCATCTTCTTCCATTTAATACTCACTACGTTGCAGTGAAATTAAAATCGCATGCGCCCCGAAGAATTCTTTAGCAAACGTGATATTTCTTTTTCGGATTGCTTGTATAAATGCAACCAAACTTTAAAGTTGTAATAAATGATTTTGAAGCTAATTTACGTTTTATAATTATAATTCCATTTATTTGTTTGTAACCTGCTCTTTTTTGTAGATATTAACGAGTGCGATCGAGACTTGGACAATTGTCATATAAATGCAAACTGTGTCGACACCATTGGTTCTTTTACTTGTGATTGCAAAGACGGTTTTAATGGCAATGGGACCTACTGTTACGGTATGTTGCTTCACGATCATGGTTCAAAACTACTGTGCCTTTTTGTAAAGTTGACTGACTGTTCAGCCATGGAAAAATTTGGCTGCCGCCTTAAGCATGGATTTTGTGGAACTTGACTTATGTCGCGATATATAATTTAGCTTAAAAAGCCACTAATTACAAGCAAATCTTGATAATATACAATGTGTGTCAAGAATTAAGAATTTAGCTAAAGACTGCGCGGAAGGTTTACACTGCTAATACTTTTAACTGTACCGTAACCTCATCAAATCTCTACATTGTGTTTATGTTTATTTTAAGTTGCTGAAGTCAACTTTGAAACGCCACAAGTATCGGTCAGTGAAGGGGGAAGTGTGCAGGTCACAGTTAGTCTGAATGGAGAAATTGATGTAATTTCTCTTATAAGGTATACGATGCTGCGACTGTAAAATATCTCCGCATTTTGACCTCCACGTCTATCATATGTTTTAAAAGAGCGTTTCTAATGTGTCAAGGCAATACATAGTTATTCGCGCGAATATTCTAAAAGCCACTAAATTTTAGTGAGAATTTCACAATAAATCCAACCATAGTAATAATAATGACTTTATGTTTTCACCTTGTGGCTTGTTTATGCTAAAAATAACACTAAAACGTCCTACAGATAGAAATCAGCGGTGTGGACGTAAAACTCTGATCAACTATTTGATCAAGTCAAACTTAGTTAATATTATTACCATGTATTACAAAAGAATTCATCCGATCTTGTATTCCGGTATAATGTCGAGGGTAGTTGTAGCGTGCACGTCCAAGTTTGCAATAATGCCGGACCAGCCGATAAGGACTGGCTGGATTTTTTGTCGATTGACTCAAAACGACTGTCAAAAAGTTTGTTTCCTGCCCGCAGACGACGTGCGCATGCATGCACGTGTGCGCACCCACCAAAACTGTGAGCTGTATTGTTTTTCAGCGTACAATAATATTGTAATACTTTTTGTGCAGAATTGATGTAACCGGAACGGCAACAGAAACTGTAGACTTTAGCGCGTTTAGCAAAACAATTTCCTTTAATGTTGGTGGAACATCTACCAGAACATTTACTATAACAACAATAGACGATCAAAGGTTGGAAGGACTGGAGACAATAACCTTGACGCTGTCATCGTTTCAGAGTCACGTGACTCCTGGAGATATTCCTTCAATGACGATCAATATTGTAGACAACGACGGTTTGTATTTGCTTGTGCGTTTTAAAATAATGAGAATTATTTAAATGAGCCAGCGTGAGACATAGCCAGCAAACTTCAATCATGGCGTGGTGACATTAAGATTGAAGTACTTGGTGACTTCTAATTTCACATGGATATAAAATTATTAAATATGCTGTTCGATGAATTAAGGGTTTATTTTGACGATGAAATTAAACTCTATGTCGTTATTTCTACTTTCTTACCTCTTTAGCTATTACTGTTGGATTTAGTGAAGAATCATACACAGCTAATGAAGGAAGCAATGATGGTTTCGCAAACCTTATTGTTGAAATACAATCTGGCATAGTGGAAAAAGAGATTTCTGTCAGGTAATAGACGACGTACTTTTTTCACATTTGGTTTCAACCAGTGAACTCAATAAAACTGGAACGATAACTCCATTTGCAAAGCCCTATGATTGGATGAAGCCAATTTGAAGGTCA
>JAODVM010075770.1:0-17179 GCA_025400095.1 Phenganax marumi | reverse complement strand
AGGCTTTATGTTCACCGCAGCACCGTAACCTACAATTTTGTACACCGCAATACCGCTTCAAAAATAGGCCGATACCGTGACACCGCAAATCCCAATGTCCCCCTCATTATGGAAAAAATTATGATAAAGCAATGAAGTTGTTTGAGACTTGGGATGCATCTCAAGCAAAACGAGAATTTCTTTAAAAATACCCCCGTGCAGACCTATCATGCTTTGACTTTGAATGCAATGTGACAAAAGACCTAAAGCGATCAAATCGAGTTTACTTTAAGGTTCCTGGTGCGGGTTATCGATATGAAATCGAGAGATGGATCCAAAATTAGAAACGCCTACTATGTGTTTCCTAATAATAATAGAAGCATGGGGATATTTTAGGCATTCAATATCAAAAAATTGACAAAATTGTAAATTGATCTGAAGAGGATTGGAAACTTTTTGTCAAACAAAATTCAGATGGCTTAACAAACATGGGGCAAGCACTCCTTCAACAAGCCATTGAATCCTATGTTTATTCTATTTTTGGAGCGTAAGCAAAAACTAGATGGTCCATCATGAACCAAGGCGCAAAAAATCGTCACAAACTCAGGATGTTTTTTATAAACTTGTTCAAGACACCATTGTACAAGACGATCCCACGGTGACTATCTCCAACATGAGAGCTGCCACCGCAGATACAAGCGTGGTTCTCATTTTAGTGGTCAGTCCTGGTGTAATTTTGATTCCCTCTAATATGATTATTCTAGAACATCCTATCCAAGGTTTTAATAATGTTTTAACCATGGCTACAGAAGATATGAAGTTTGGAAGAAATAAAAATCTCAACTATACCTCCTTTAAAAAACCCAAGCAATCTGAGAATAAGTGTAGTGATTACGAGCAAAGCGAGAATAAACCAAAAATAGATAAAAGCAAGAACAAACAAACTTCAAATGAAACAAAGCTCCAACTAAAACATAATGAACTCAACAAGCATCATCAAACTCTAACCCATTCTTTTATGACTGTAGGTGCCGCCATAATAGGCCGTATTCTGTCCGTCTTTTTCATGCAGTTTCGTTGCCCCCATCTGGGAACTACTTTTTAATTAGCCAGATCTATAGACTTTGACATGTAGAATCCGAATCTACTTGTTGTCATCTCTGAAAACCCGCAGTTTTTTAGTACAACAAGACTGAAAATTCATTAAAATCGCTGTATTTCGCAATCGCTCGCCGCCATTTTTACGGAAAACTTCGTGTAATTTACGCGAAAAGGCTCATTTTTCGTTGATCTCACACAAAGTTTCCAACTTTCCGCTGAATTTCTGAGCCGCCGATTGTAAACAACATGACATTTTGATGGCTATTTCATTTGATTTTGACCGCTTGAAATGGTATATTGAAAGCAAGTGCAATATTTGTGAAATTGGTACACTGAAGAAGTGAATATGTCTCTACCAAATTTGGTAGTAAATTTGGTTGATTGAAGAATAATCATTGTACCATTAAAATGGAGCAAAATCAGGGAGTCTTGTCCAAGTGCAAAACCATTTTTAACTTAACTACATTATTTTATTCCAAATATAAAAAATACAGGCAGCAATGAATAAAATGAAATAGTTTCCCCTTGAAGGCAATTTTATGAATACACCAACACCTTTAAATGAAGCCATCAAAAAGTCCCCTTGTGGTAACCTGGCTTCACCATGAACAATGTCGCCACTGTGCGGAAATCCAATAAGGGCCTGTTTACATGGAGGCGAGTTACTTGGCTAACCGAGTAACTCGCTTTGCCGGGACGAGCAAGCACTGCGTTTACATGTGACCGAGCAACCCGGCATATACTCCAATCAGACTCCAATATAGTGTAAAGCAGTTCCACTTTGAAGGGAAATAATGGCAGGTACTGAGGTAATATGACAGCTGCATGCGGAACTGACAAGAATTCTCCTTGCCTAGCCGGGTTTCCTGTCGGAAAGTGTTTACATGGACCAACCAAGTAATTGGCCTTGCCGAGATCTTGGCAGAAAAAGCCGGGATCTCGGCTAAGCGAGTAACTCGGTTGTTCCATGTAAACAGCCAGCCGGGTAAACTACATATTATATAGAGTAGCCGGGATCTCGGTCCAGCCGAGTAACTCGCCTAGCCGGGTAACTCGCTTCCATGTAAACAGGCCCTTAGAGGTGTAGTCCTACAATGCTGAAAAGGGGGATATCAAAATATATGGGGTAAGATAGGGAGGAGAGCATTGAAAAAGAATGCAGGGTGGGTAATGAAAAGTCAGGAATGGGGAGAACAAAAGATGGAGTACGGTAGTAAGATGTTGATAGACTAATCTTAATATATATAATTACAATATATATTTTATAGACATTGCAGAGCTATCACAGACATAATTTATGTAATGTTGAATAACTCAAAATGATCAAGAAAAGATATTATTGGCTGCAGACAGTCCCATAAATGAGATCACTGAATCATTTTAGACCACTGTTTTATGCATATGGGGGTCTCTGTCCCCCTTGATCCCCTCTCCACTACACCCGTAAATCAGTAGGGAGGAACCTATCACATTTCACCCAAACAATATTGATACTGTGTTATGTAGTACATGCAAGGAAATAGTTAGCATCAAGCTTCAGAAACAAATTAAATATTACTAGGAAAAGTCAGAAAGGTTTGAAACGTTTTCAACATACCCCGATAACTTCTGTAACTTGACTATTGACTTTACCAGCTGTTTTGAAAGTATTCTCCGCATTCACTCCAAAGAGTGAAGCAGTCTAAGTTACTCAACTGATTTGCTTTTGATACAAGTGGGTTTATGTTATAGGAGAAGCAACATTAGGCAAAGTAGGTTCTGGCCCATCTGAAGTCCTAGCACCCCACCCTTTCTTTTTTAATCTTATTTAAAAATATTGAATTTGTGTCTTGTGGCTCACTTTTTTCCCAATAATCCCCTTTCACTGCACTTGATGACTTAGGATCAACATTGTCTTCAGATAAATTTATCACGAAGGGAGCAAGCAAGGAGTGGTCTTCCACAAAATACTAATACAAGTGGGATACATTGGTTACATTGATGACAGCAAATAAATTTATGGAATCTGCAGCGTGCATTTCATTTATATCTTGTTTACCAGGTCTGGTAATCCCCAGAAACTGAATACGTCTCCTCTCCTGAAGAACAGAAACACAGCAGTCTACTTATTTAAAAAAGTTCTTTTTCAGTCTGAGTCTACCTATTATCATTAAAATATTTTGCTTTTAATATACTATTTCAAGTGATCAAAATGAAATGAAATAGCCGTCAAAATGTCATTTTGTTTACAATCGGCGGCTCAGAAATTCAGCGGAAAGTGCGAAACTTTGTGTGAGATCAACGAAAAATGAGCCTTTTCGCGTAAATTACATGAAGTTTTTAATAAAAATGGCGGCGAGCGATTGCAAAATACAGCGATTTTAATGAATTTTCAGTCTTGTTGTACTAAAAAACTGCGGGTTTTCAGAAATGACAACAAGTAGATTCGGATTCTACATGTCAAAATCTATAGATTTGGCCAATTAAAAAGTATTTCCCGTTTGGGGGCAACGAAATCTGTTTTCTAAGCAACTTTCAAGGCGACAGAATACGGCCTATAACGATTGGGATGATGATTGCAAGGTTTATTTTGTGAGATCTCTGATCTCCTGTGGCCGGTTGTTCAAAGGTGGCTTAGCTTAACCATGGGTTAATGAACAACCTCAACCTCGATTTCAAACTCACTCAAGTTAAATATTTGATAAAATTTTTGCTCAAAATGTTTCCCTTTGTGAGCAATTTAATGCCTCAAAGTTTAAAAAAAAACAGTGCTTCAAAATGGGGCAATAGTAATGGTGAGTTAAATTTAAACCTGGGTTAGTTGCTAACCCACTTTTGAACAACCGGCCCCTGGAAAAAATTAAAGATTTTTTTTCTAAAATAAATGGCATCGTATTATGGATATGAAAAACCTAAAGCTGAAGCAGAGCTAACATCAAACATAAAATCAGAATTGAAACCAGACATAAAAACAGAATTGAAACCACAGTTAAGATCAGAATTGAAACCAGAAATTAAATCGGACATAAAATCAGAATTGAAACCAGAAATTAAAACAGAACTTAAGTCTGAAATAGAAACAAGTGTACAACAAGATTTAATCAAAATATATATAACCTCAAAAATTACAGTCCCCATTGTAGAAACTCTATTTTTTAAATACTTTATACCCAAATCCCATACTAAATCAAGAAATATTACCCTCTGGTAAAAGACCTGGTCATCCCTATACTATTATAGATTTATTAAAATTTATAAACATGTGGATTCAATCTTTCTATATCAGATATTTGATAGTGATAATATAGTCAATTTAACACTAAAATACTTTATTGTGTTTTATCTCGATGATCATTGTATTGTTAAACATAAACTTTTTGAAAAATCTTATCAATTAACCCATCAAGTTCAAAATTCATACTTTGCTGAAATGAATATAACAATAGCTCTATCAACTTTAGTAGATTTAACTTTAGTAAAATTTTTCTACATCACCTTTCAACAAATAAACAGTGGTAGTCATAGTAATGAATCTTCTTTCAATGTTGCAATAAGATCAACAGATAACATAACTTTTACTATTTATAGTATAACTGCTTAGAGTGGTCTTGGTTGAATTTTGAGTACATTTATAGACAGCCTTGATTTTACTTAAAATTTACTTAGATAGAGCTCATAGATGATCTTGGTCGAAATTTGAGTAAATTTATAGATGATCTTGACCCACCTTAAAAATCATCTATAAATAAATGACAGACACCTCACAAGTACAAACTCCCATCAGTACGATGCAAGAAAAGTAAAAGGTCCTAAAATGTAGAAGCAGGTAAAAAACTCGCTGCCATATCCAAAGCAGCAAAGGAAGCAAAGCGAGCAAGACTGGCTAAAGAAAATAGTAAATCCTCTGGATTAATGGATTAATTGGTTTGCAATCGCTACCATCACTATACTAGGAACTGGAATCATCTACATCTACATCGAACAAGATCAAACATCGAATACAAACAAAAAGAACCCGTTGACCCCATCCAAGAAAAACCTTATCCACCCTTAGACACGTTTGATTAAGTGAGCATAGCGAACTTTTTAAAAAAAAGAGAAAAAATGTCTATAAATAAATGAATCGATGAAGGTAAAAAAAATTTAAATAAAATCACCAGTGCAGCTCTGGTGACCGCAACTGCTGTCGGTATTTCTATGGTAAGTAAAAGAACGCTTGGGATGTCTCTTGGAGCACCAGAATCAATCAAAGGAATGTCGAAATTAGCTGTTGCCATATTGATCGAATCTCAACTTGTAAAAGTCCTCGTGGATAAAATAAACACGCCTGAAGCAAAAAATTAATTTCTGAAAAACCCCTACATGATTAAACTGTCATATTCATACTTGTAAATATAAAAATAAAATGGAATTCAAAATGATAATTATAATGGTGCTAGCGATGATAAACATAATGTTGTTTCTAATCACGTTTTTAATTGCACCTGTGTTGATGATCTTTATAATACCTGTGTTGGTAGTCTTTACAACATCCGTGATGTTGGTGATCTTAGTGGTGATCTTAATAAAATGAATCACGTTCAAACTTATACTCATGATGATCGTGGTGGCGTTGATAATGATGCCTCTTTTGTGCATAAATAAATGACTTTGATGATAGCAGGAGGAATTTTCGACGTGTTTGCATTTGTGGGAGTGCTGGATTCTTATTTAGTAAATTAAACAAGTCTGGATATGAAAAAAATGAAACAACACGGCTTGGCCATGGAGCAACTTGCTTTGGATAAAGAAAAATGGTATGAAGCAGAGGTGGCTTGAAAAAATAACACTCTACAATATCGTCAAAAGTTGTTAGATGCAAATCAAGACATGGATGCTACGAATCAAGCTCTACATCGATTAAAAGCACTCGATTTAGAAGAAAAACCAATACCTGTTTTAAGTGATTATTACCAACCTTCTCAAGAAATGAGTTACTATCAAGAGGCTGTACAAGGAGCAATAGGACTGGTTGGGTGGTTGGGAAATCGCTTGGTCTGCTATTTTACAAAATGACTCCCCACATAATAAAAAAAATCTTTATTTTTTTTTTTATTAGTGCGCAATAGAGCTCAACCTATAATATCCTCTAGACAATGTGTTGATTCCATCATCCTTTGTCATCATCCGAACTCAGGGCAATTTTATTGATTTCTTCAGAATAGATCTCATGTAGATGAGATTGTATAATTGTCATATTCCTACGCTCTTCCCTTCCAGTAAGAAGACAATGCTCGCAGTCTTCATGTCTAATTTTATTCTCAATAACATTCTTTTTCCCACCTTTTGCTTGCTTGTTCGAATTACCCTTTGAATTGAGATAACTATAACATTTTGATCATTATCCTATAAACCATGTGATTTGTTCTCCACAAAGTTCATCCTTGAATTTTCCTGGTACTTTTTTGTTAAGTCCAACCTCGATGTAGGGGTTGTCCACTTTAAACTTGCTCATATCGAACCAAGTTTCCAAGTCTTGGGAAATGTTTTTATAAAAGTCTTCAGTTCGTATCTCATAACAAACCGAATCAGTGTCTGTAAACAGTAATATTGCATTATCACCATACTTTGACTTGATGTAATCATAGCGAAAGTCGTAAAAGAGTGACTTGGAGATGTCTAAAACCGACAGTCCAACATAGATCGGCTCGTTAAAGTACAATTTCGTTTTGAACATGTGAACCCCAAATAAGTCCTCATTGAATATCGTGCACGATTTGTAATTAGGTTTATTGAATAATTTCAATGACTTCTCCTCATTGATCAGTCGAACATCAACTCACTTTCGAATGTTCTCCATCGTTTTTCCAAAGATAGTGCTGTTCATCAGTTTAAACAATCGCTTCTCAAAATTATTTTTCAAGTTGGTTCGAAGATTCATGTTTAACGCCATATAAGAACTTAACCAATCCGACTCCTTGAATTTCATTCCTCGATGAATCTTTGTTAACACAAGTCCTTTTTCGATGGACTTCTAAAGCGCCATATGATGAACGATGTATTTTTGTTTCGAGTTTAATGTTGGAATAAGTTTCTCGACATTGATTTTCTCATTGGGTTTTCTTTTTTCTCAAGCTAAAGGTAAATCGTTGTGAAGATTATGTAAATATTTTGGATACTCCAGATCAACCTCTAATATACATGGTATCCTCCAGTTTAGGAGATCTTTTGAGTTCATCCACTTGAGGTTACGAATGGGTAGCTTGTTCATCATTGCCCATCCATATAAGTTATTAGCATTGAGATATTGAATGTAGACGCTCGGTTTTCATGGATCGTAAGTTTTGGGGTGGTACTTATTATTTATCTTTGATTCTCGTTCCGTAATCATTGAAACACCACCTCAAACTCCTTTCTCCATCATTAAGTACATAGCCCTGTCGGTAAGTAGCTCTAACTCCACTTTTGTATGTTTAAGCATGGCATCCCGTGATAACCCTGGTGAGGCGAAGTACCATGCATGATCTAAGCCATAATTTTTCAAACAGACTTTCCGAAACAATTCAAACACGTCGCATAATAGTAGTCTGTTTGTCCATAACGATCATGATAATCTTGCATTGTGTTCATGTTAAATCTATTCCATACTTCTTCAGCGTGTGCGTGTTGGTCATCGGAGATATCCTCATCGTTGAGCTTTGAATAAAACGCAGACTTTGATGGAAGTTTGTTTCTTTAAACTTCATCAGTGAATTCATGTAATCATAGGGGTAAACCCTCTTTTTAGAAAGTAAGTCACTATGATTTGGAAAATTTTTTTTTAAATTAGGAAAACCCACTTTTCTTAGATTGTCTACTAAATCACTTAGACTAGAACTCATGAACTTATATGAGTCGATAAACCTCAGACCTCGTTTGACCTTAATCAGTTTACCTTCTTCGTTTATAAACTCATCCACCACCACATTCTTCGTAAAGCTGATGTATCTTTCTTCCATTTTAGGAATACAGTTGATATCCCCTTTGGAAGCATTTAAATTCTTTATACAAAGATGAGAGTCATAACCCTCTAAATTATGAAACACCACATGTATAAACTTTGGTTTTTTCATTAAAAGATTGCACCGGCTACAAGCAGCATCTCTATATTTTCCTGTATAATGACAATGATCCCTAACTTTTGTAACTTGCTCAGGGTCTTCTAAAAAGTCTTCTTTACAAACGTAGCAATGAGTTGATTTCTTAAAATCATCTAAGTCATCTACTGTTAAATTAATTCTTTTCGAAAATTTAAACTTATGATATATATCTTTTATTTCACATTCAAGGGCATCCACGAAGATTTGAGATACATCTTCAGACATGGACACCCTCGTGTAGTGCACCAATTTTGGTTTATAAACTGAGTCACCAAAGCATTTTATATAATAACAGAATCCACTAGGCACATGATGTTGATATTGCCTCGTACCCTTCCCTTTATTTTTATCTATTGACTCTGTAAAGCGTCGTGGCCACCCCTATTTTAAGCCCCTCATGGACCGTGCATGGAGTTGTTCTGAATTCTAAATGAGGGGGTGGGGGTGCATCCAAGCACTTGTGTGAAGCCCACCCCTACTTTTGTAGTAGTGAAATAAGGGAGAGAATTGCGACCCTACTTTTATAGTAGTGAAATAAGGGAGAGAATCGCATTGCTTAATCTTGTGTTTCTATGTCATTTCAGCGACCTCCTGCGTGTTTGACTCCGAGTGGGGGGTAGAGGGTACATCTATAAAAAGCCCTTGTAGGCTTTTTGTCCTATTGTTTTTATGCTGCTGTAGCGAGTGGTTGGAGTTTGATGAGGAGGCGGGGCCTACACAGCCTTTTCTATGTTATTTCTTAGACCCTTCTTAGTGGATTTCGGTGTGCTATGGGAGTCGCTGAAATGGTGTAGAAACACAAGATTAAGTGGCGCAATTCTCTCCCTTATTTCACTACTGAGGTACTGCAAATGGATGTGTGTAGATTGTATGTGGAAAACAATTTTTTGTGTATTTATTGCACGCAATTGCAAAATAATGCATCAGTGCTTGAAAGTGGGTCTCAAAAAAGAAAAAGAAAACGAAAATTTAACAAACTATGTCAAATCAACTTTTGAATTAAACAATTTAATTTTTGCTTAGAAAAAAGAAGTGATTTTTAGCTTTCCAATGAAACCTTTTTAATTTCACTATGAAAAAACATGACCACATACTCTTTGAATAAAAATGCCGATCATAGTCACATTCCTGCGGGGTTTGGTAATAGCATACTTCTAGATTTTGCAAGGTCATTTGATTACAAATTTTCTCTTGAGTTACTGATGTTCTGCATAAAGATGCAAATGTTGCTTTTTGGTCATCTTTGAAAATTTTAATTTAGTTATCTTACATCTCACTTGGATAATAATTTTTCTCTGTTTCTTATGTTATTCCCAAAAGGATACAAGAAAGTGATTGCGACAGGCAATTTCTTTTCAAAGAGTATGTGGTCTTGTTTTGTTGTTGTGAAATGAAAAGATATCACCGAAAGTTCAAATCTCTTCTTTGCTACTTAAAAATGAAATTGTTTAATTTGATTTGTTATGCATCATAGCCTGTTGAATTTATGTTTTGCCTTTTTCTTAAACACACTGAATTTTTTAATAGATTTACACATTATTTGCATTGTTAATTTACAAGCTACATACAGTATCACTGTTTTATACTCAATAGAAATTATTCTGTCATGTGTATTAGGAGACCATGGTGGAGAAAATGCTGATGTGGCATGGTTATTGCTTACACACAAAACAGAGGCCTAGACAGAGGAAGCTTCATAGCTGGAAGAAGCATGCATAATCAAAGACTTGGTGAATTTTTATTGAAGTTTCTATGCCAAAACTTTCTATGTTCTTAATTACATTATTATCTAATGTTAACCAACAAGATGACTACATAGAAAATTAGCCATTAACTGTAATGCACCCTTTTATATAATGTTACTTAAATGCTTTTTGGGCCCCTTTCTAGATCAACGAAAATTTTAATATTGTTTTGTTGCATTGTTTTGTAATATTGTTTTGTTGTAATATTGTTTATTGTTTTGTTGCATTGTTTTGTAATATTGTTTTGTTGCATGTATGAAGTAAAGAGATTAAAAAACAAAAAAAAAACTTAAAGCAACAAATGGACCAGCAACTAATAAAGTTCACAATTAGCCAGAAATGCCAGGTATTGTGATGCGATTGCTGAATCGAAGTATGTTTTTTTTGCTTTTTATGTCTGACTATAGGAAGGAAAGAAATTGATGGAAATTGAAGAAATGAGAAATTAAAGAAATTGAAGAAATGATCAAACATGAAGTCGTTGTCTTCATTCGTTGTTGAACCGCTGCATATGATATCGCAAAAATTGACTATCCAGAAATCAGAATTCCTTTTTTTTGTTGTTTATGTTATGTTCCGTAGATGAATATTCATGAGTAAAATGATTAAAAGCGGTGCACAAAAAAAAAGTGAAAAGAAACTTGCAAAATGTCAAGAGGCAGCAGCACAATCACACAGTTTAACAGATTATTTTGTGAGCACTAGCTCTACCGCTTGCGAAACAGAGTTCAGCAGAATGTGACGGCTACGTTAAAGGGGATGCTGAAGGTACTTAATTTCTTAGTAAATGAACTATGACAGTACAGTTATGCAACACTTACAGTTACCTAGCTACGAATGAATGGAAGAAATTTAAGGTGATGATAAAAAGTGAAACGCTTTGTGAATCAAGTGAAGATTCCTTGCTTTTGATGGAAAAAATGTTTAAACGTTTTCAAACTTAACGAAAATTTTAATTCAGTAGTGAGTACGGTAGAAAATCTAGAACCTAGATTAGAATATAACGTACACAGACTACAATTCACTTACAAGATATCTTTGGGTAATTGTCCCTTCCAGCAGGCATCCCATTACAGTCAATTGATGCACCTGAAGATCACACTGATGTGAATTATGGGCCCACAGAAAAGCAATCTTCATCGTCATCAGTTAACAAAAGTGAACAAACACCTGAATTTAGAGGGCTAAAGAGGGAATTGTCTCTACAAGCAAATGTCGATGAGAATGAGACGTACAAGACAAGTACATTGCAATGTTTTACCCATCCTTCAGCTGACAACCTCAAATCCTTTTACGAATTCCATCCAAATCAGCTTCGTGCAAATGTTCCATTTAATACAGAGCAAGCAAACTTTCGCCTTGATGCCAGTGGTCGAAAGGTAGAGTGACAATGGCTAACGTATGCATTGGAGGAACAGGCGTTACAATGTTCATTTTGCATTGCCCTTGGGAATAGTTCAGATCAGGTGTTCGCATTTGATGTTGACGACAAAAAAATATCTATACCAGAATTAAAGAGCACGAGCAATGCAAGACTCATTCTAATAATGTTGAAGCCTACACGGTTTACAAATCAGAATCCATGATAGGAAATATCAGGAATGAGGCTGTCATTTCCCAACACTTGTTAAAGTAAACTATAACCGAAATGTTCTCACGCGAGTTATTGAAGCAGTTAAATTGATTGGCAAGAACAGACTTGCTATATGCAGAAAAAGAAATGAAGCTGTTTACAAACTGTTTGATTATTCTATTAACTATGTAAACTTTCTTGAAATCATCAAGATCACTGGAAAATTTGATACTGTTGTACAAAGTCGCCTAACAACAACTGTTGAGAGAAGTAGCATTGCAATGAAAAAACATAGGGCAAACAAAGATGAAAAGTCTAAGAAAAGAGGTCAAGGATCACTCGTAACATTTATCAGCATTGGTCGAGAATCACTGGTAACATTTATTCATCTCTGTTGAGATAGATACAACTCAAGATGTATCCTGCCAAGATCAGTGCTCTATTATCTTGCGTTATGCCCATAAAGGCGTTGTTTTGGAAAGATTATTATTTTTTGTGAAAGCCAAAAGTTCCACTGGTGAAGGTCTTTTCACTCTTCTGAAGGATCACCTTGATCATTTTAGCGTTGATATAGAAAACTGCATTGGAGATAGTTTTGCGGTGCGGCGAACACGTCAGGGCACTACCAAGGTGTGCAAGCGCGTATATGTGCAGTTGCTAAAAATCATGTCCATGTTTGGTGCTATGCACACTCTTTTAATCTGGTTCTTGGCGACACAACATTGTCCACGATTCCTGCAATGAGTCTTTTTACATTGCTTAATTCTATGGCCACATTTGTTTGCTAATCACACAAAAATATGAATGAGTGGACTGACTGTTTGGCTGAAAACTTTGGATCCGGTAAACTAAAGAAGCTAAACATCATTGGGAAGATGCTTTGGTGGGCTAAAGCAGGCGCTATTCAAAAGATTTTCCGAGAGTTTGACAACAGGGAGGCCGTGGACAAGTCTTTGTATATAGATGTGTTGAATATGTTTCTCCAAAATTACAAGCAACCAGTGGTTTAATGTTGCTGCTAGAGATGAAGCAAGGACGCTCGCCGAAAAAATGATAAAGTTCAAGACAATTTTAACAGCTGCAACTTTTAACAGAATCTTTGCAATTACCACACCACTCTCAGAGTACCTTCAAACCAGTGATCTAGATCTCTTTCAAGCGTGGAAGATGGAAGTCAGTGTCGTCGAGAAACTTGAAAACATCAGCCAAGACTTTTCAACTGTGCTGAATGCCGCCACACAGTTTGCAAAAAATGCAAATAGTAACATCACACAGTAAATAAAAATTGTTGAAATATTCATATCGTTAATTAGAATAAGGATGTAGCCAATGCCAGTGGTAGTTCGGGTTAAACACACAGCATTGACAGTACTAAAAACTAATTTTCCACCTGTAAGTTACTATTGCAATATTATTGTATAACTATTAAAGAGTGCAGATCATTTCTTTCGTCTAAGCTGTCTACTCAAGAAAAAAGAATGAAATATCTGTATACTGTCTTTTAGAAAAAGTTTTAAATATGAAATAATGTAAGTCCAGATTAACACTTTTTTTCTATATCTGTTTCAATATAGACAAATTTGGTTGACATTTTGTGTTTTTGTTCAGCAATAAACATGTACAAACCACTCGTATCTATGGTACTCCAAACCCACTTGCTTGAATATCCAATGCCGTATCCATTTGTTTGGTGAATTCTTCAAAACTTGAAATTGTTGACGGCAGCTCCAGCTCCATTGGACAGGTGTTGGCATTTGGAAGCACACTGTCTGTTGAAGAAACACCAATCATGGATGGTTTGATAAAGCCAAGAGGCGGTATTGAAGTTGATCCAGTGCAAAAACAAAGGAGTTTTGCCAATTCATCTTTACCTATATAATGGTGTAACAAATTAGTTGAACATGGTTTACACATTTAAATAGATACATCATATATATGTCAAGACAATTTGGAACCTTACCTTTGCTATGAATGTACTTGTTAAAATATTCTTTCACGTACACAAAGAACGGCTTGAAAATTTCAGGGTTTTTTCTTGCCTCTGTCAGTAACAGGTCCAGTTCTTGCGCTAACTGGTCTAATTCTGCCTTCCTACTTGCGATGATACTGTGAATCATCAAACCAACAATTGCACTTTCTTTGGTATCTTTCATCAGCAGTTTCGTGAAACCAGCATTTACAAGAGTTGTATGTTGATTTGTTGGAACGTTGTCAATCTGTTGAATATAATAAATATTTTAAAAAGTTTTTAACATTCTTATAGTCATTTGCAGCAGCAGCTGTTCGCACTTTCTTATAAATATAAATATACCCAAAACGATTTCAATTCCACATAACAGAGAGAATTTCTTCAAGCTGCATGATGGGTACCTGCTCTTATTTTTCATAAAAATAAATATCTATCAGTATTAGTTTGGGGGCACACCACATATACTTAGAGTATCGCAAAGCTTCTGTCCATTAACCCGGACATTCACAAGGGCAACTGATTAATATTTATAAATATCTACGAATAATAAGAATCTAAAAATTCTTAAAGTGCTTATGAAATGAAATTTTCGATTTCTTTTTTTTTACATAATCGAATAGTCCTATCTTTCCTGATTCGTTTCGTATATTACATAGCAAAATTGAATGATGGGAACACATTTAATTTTGCTCTCAAAGTTGGGTAGGTTGTGCGAATTTTCAACCATGAAATATGATGCGCGTGTGACGCAATAGAAAGGACGGAAGTTGTTAAAACAGCGTAGCTCGCATATACATTTAATAGATTTAGTTGTGATTTTCATGAATAAAGATGAGTTCGTCGGACGATGAAAGTGAGCGCAGTCCCGACAGCGACAACTGTGACTGGACAAGTGAAAATTTCCATAACGATTCAAGCGATGACGATCAAATAGTAGCAAATTCGGTTGTTCATCCGTACGAAAACGAGCCATTAGCAAACCCAGACCAAGCCATTGCAATGTCTGTCGAGGAGGACGCTGATGGCATTGATCCAAGGACATTGGAAGCGAGATTCGAAGGAAATGTTACGACGGAAACTTGGTAGGTTTTAGTGCATTATTCCGTGATGTACTAACAGTGGGAATCTGGGCTAATAACTATCATTTCGTATTTATAACTCGCTGAAGGTGCACGTGTAGCTTATGTAGAACAGAACTACTTGTGGATGCCATGGAGTACCGATGTTGCAAAGAGGTAGGGCCTGCTGTACACCAGCTAGTGTTTGATGGCAGCATTGAGAGAATAAGCTGTGTGACGCTTCACGAAGATTATCTAGCAATGACCCATCCTACAGTGTTGAAGAACGTTGGCCCGCTTTTGCGAGACAAAGATGGAAGGTCATATAGGCGTCGTGGTCAGCTTGAAAATGAGTAAGTGTAAAATGTCACGCGCTTTATTACGGTGTGCGGGAAAAGATGAGCAAGTTGGTTGTAGTTATAAGCTGCCTAAAGTAGAAATTTTTATGTGTAGATACATGAGAGCAGTTGCATACCGATGGATCATTCGCTGGCTGTGTGGATGTATTGGTTGGGAAAACTCAAGGCCATTGACTGCATGCATCTACGCAGACATCCGAAAAAGATTTCCATTGGGAAAACCAGCTGAGTACACTGGTTACATTGCCTCACAGAAAAGGACCTAGAGGTATGTGGAATGCACAGAACATGCTGTTTGTAGGAAAAGGAAATGTGCTGTAGTTATATACAAAGTGTGGTATTCTAGGCGCATATATTGTAGTCAAGGGTGGCTCAGATCTTCTTCGTTCTCTGTACCAATTTGTGGACACTGGCTTTTTGGATGTCCTTTCATAGGCTGCCCACATCTTCTGCAGCAACGAGTTTTCTTAGCTTGTGGCCCCCCAGTTGATGCAGTTTGTTCCAGAGCCAAAGCATTGGATTGCATGTTATCTTGCTCTTGATCTGAAATTCAAAAATGAACAACATTCGTTGAGCAACTTTTTTGGGCTGCCATGTTGTGCACAAGAACGTAATATGTGCAAGTACGCATTTTATGCCTGTTAGATCTTACATGAAGGAAACAGACGTGTAGAAGGAAGCGGTTCCCTTTCCATGTGACGTTTAATTGCATCACTTTTGGATAGTCGATCTGGGAAACTCCTGTTCAAGGCCTCTGGGATATTTTCAATGTACTTCATCATTACTTCTTTAAAATTCTCTTCTGAAGAGTTCATCATTACATTTTTGATTTCATGAACATATACTGCAAAATACATCAAACATTAATTTGCTCATTGCTTAAGAAGTATACATTCGATAAGTCATTTCTACAATATGATTGTGTTCGGTGCATGCTGCATTCAACAGAAGTACACTTAAAGCACACTACTGCACAGATATTTACTTACTATATGAAGGTGCACATGAGATTCTTCTTACAACTTCTTCCCCTAACTTGAATTTCGGGTATGTTACGCTAAAGTATGGTGTTCCATTCTTGGATTGTTTTTTTTCTCGATGGAGGTTTTCATTGAAGTGCAGTACCGCTAGAGTGTGCCTACATAAAATGAAAGGACATTTTGAAAGTTGCAGTTGTGATGCAAGTGCTGGAGACATTGCAAAAATCAATCATGTTATAATTGAGTGTATGGAATAAACGCACGGTTGTACTTATTAGATAATTTTGTACTCATTAAATAAACCTGCAATACGTTCCAAGCCAGGAGAAATGAGTCATTTTAGGATGCCAGCCATTTAAGGTAGAATGAAAACCTTCAAGACAGCTTGTTTGTGCCTCAGACGATAGCTTTGCAACATCCTTAAGAGTTCCTTTTTTTAAAAGAATTGATGAAAGCCTCTGATAAGGTTTAGTTCCTATTCCCAAAAAAATATCAAGGAAATTAGAAAGCTTAATGTTACATATTACATATGCTTTGTATTCACACTTACCAACTTGAAGCCACAAACGTTCAGATTCAAGCACTCCATGAGCACATTTTGGAAACAGCTCATCTGGGTGATTCTCATGCTTATTAGCAAGATGCCTAACAATTGATTTCCACTTTGCCACAATCATATCTCCATATCCCAACTTTGTAGACATGGCACTCCAGTACAAATGATTTCGAATACCTTTAGTCCAATGCACCATTATCTCGCATCCTTTCTCTTTACTTGCTTTGATGATCTTTTTAGAAATACCTTTGCAGACATGCCACAGATCATTAAAATGTTGCGTATCTTTCTCAGAATTTCGAAGCCACTTAGCAATCCCCTTATGC
The DNA here is from genome assembly GCA_025400095.1 of Phenganax marumi. Lineage (NCBI taxonomy): Eukaryota > Metazoa > Cnidaria > Anthozoa > Malacalcyonacea > Clavulariidae > Phenganax > Phenganax marumi. The sequence continues at coordinate 436 of JAODVM010075770.1, read as the reverse complement.
CGATCGCTTATGAATATCGGTATCTGCAAACCACCATCCTTTAGAAACTTGAAACATCTCTGAGCTCCGTCTAGTTCCATAGCATTACTATTTCCTGATTGATTTGACTATACATGTAATGTAAAAGATAAGAATTTGACTGTTGCTTGTCATGATGTGACTCTGATATTTTAAGAGCTTGAAGAAATAATACAATATTACCTGTCTGATTTCAAAATGTACAATTTTAGATACACTGTTGCAGAACATGGAATACACTCCGTATTTGGCACTATGTCCCATTAAATCAAACCGACCATCCCCCGACCAAGTGGCGTTCTTTATTTGCTTGACTTTATCAATTAGAGAATTTTGGTACCTCTCCCAGTGCAGCATCACAGAAGGGATTAAAAATTTGTTCTGATGTATGAAGTATGTCCTGATGGTAATTGAACAA
>JAODVM010075659.1:0-17187 GCA_025400095.1 Phenganax marumi | reverse complement strand
GATATTTCTTACAAATTCTTCAGAACATAGAATTTCCCGGAGAAAAATTCCTACTTTGATCACAGAAACTTTGACAGGGTAAACCGACCTTAAAGTCATCGGAAAGAGTTGAGTTGTATAGAAAAATTCCAAACTTTTCTGGAAAACAAGCAACTTTGTATGTCAGCATGGTTTATCAGCTTTGTAATCTCATTTGTAATGGAATACGCGTAGACCCCATTGTCCATGGTTATACTGCCAACGCGCCATCGACCCTGACCCGACCCTTGGCAAAAGCTGAGCTGGCTTCTTCCGGAAAATGCCCGGCTCTTACTGGAAATACTTAGCCACTTCTGGCGAAAGGTACTTGTTCCACTTTTTCTTTTTGCAAACTGTGCTTTGGAATGTAAGAAATTTGCCTTCTATGCAGAAAGCAAAAATTTCAACCCTTACAAAAATTTCACATATTTTTCAATATATTTTATACAAGAAAATTTTATAACCCAAATGTGGAATTAGAAGAGTTTCAGGTATAAGCGTTTCTGTGTGGAATTTAAAAAAAATTCCTATAATGGCATCATTTTTGGCATCATTTTCATTGCAAATACTGAGGTGAAATTAAAAGCAACTTCAGAAAATTATCGTATTGATAGGCTCTATGTTAATATACAGATGCTTCATGTGTGAAACTTTCGCGTACGAAATTTTTAGTTGGTATTAAGAAAGTTTCATATTATGTGAAACTTTTGTTATAAGTAAGAAAGTTTTACATGAATGGAAAAAAGTTGAATGTATAAATTCTGCACGTGGCATGAAAAAACATTCCTGACGTGAAAATTCCCTATACCGGGTATACGAATTAGGAAACATTTAAAGGCAAGTGGAGCCTGAAGTTTATATAGTATGTGGTTGCACAAAATTCACTCCAATGGACCTTTAACATTATAGACAAAATTTCAAAAAATTTCGAACTACCTGAATTTAGTGAAACTGCCAAGTTTGCATGGTTGTGAAATGTTGTAAAATAAGAAACATATAGCCGTGCAAAGTTGGCAAATTTTGTATATTTTTCTATTACAAGCGGGAATGAATACCCTTTTTCTCGAACGGGGTATTAATTTCCCGTCCGTAATAGAAAAATGTACAAAATTCCCCAACTTTGCACGGCTATATTTTCCTTATTTTACAACCAAACTGGACAGTTTTACTAAATTCAGGACGCTCTTTCAGGCTGTTGTACAAGATTTTCCTAATTCAAATTTTTTTTAAAAATTTTGTCTAAAAGGTTAAAGGTCCATTGGTTCACAACAAGTTCCCTCTCGAAACTTTGAAAGTTACAAGGTAGAGCATTGCTTTGTTTGCTTGTGCCTTCACTGGGTTTGTACAAATTATGTTTAGGAAGAGTTTGCTGTCAATCATGGTTAACGCCTGTATTTAACTTGTCAGAAACTACTTGATTATTGCTTTCTCATTCTTTTTTGTGTAAATATTTGCTTTTTCCGATAATCGCTTTTTGACGAAGGCGTTTAACTGCAACGTCACACTTGACGTCATATGGCGAATCCACTCGAATGCGGATATGAAATCTAAATACTTCTACCGTGTGCAGTAACGCCGGTTGTACTTTATTTGCTAATTCAGAAGAAAATTGTTGCCAATTTTAGTTTCGACGTATGTTTTGAGTTCGCTTTTTCATGCAATAGTATTTAGATTTAGAGACTTTCAGACCTGATAGAAGATTGTATATGCAGTAATGCAGAGCGAAGTAGTTGGGGAGATTTACAGTGACTATCGTATTATTTTTTGTCACTGTACTGATATAGAACTAACGTTTTTCGTATTGATCATAATTATGTAATAAATCGGAGTTGAATTTTCGATAATATGGCAATTTTAGAGATGAAGTCAGTGACGATGTAGGTTACAGCATTCAGTGAAAGTTTAGGTTTAAACAACTGTACTTAGCTACAACTCGAAGATTTTCAAGTGTGGTCTTGATGTTTACTTACAGTGTAGATTGACAGATCATTCATGGTGGTCTGTAAAGATTGCTCATGTCACCTGCTGTTAAGTCTTTCCTAAATTTACTTTGAATGCAAAACACAAAATTATTATAGTTTACTAACTTTACTTCTTTGAACTGTGCAGATTACTGCTAGACACACGGGTGCGTACGCTTTACTCAGTCTACTTATTTGCTTTGTTGTCCCAATTATATTCTGGTTTGAAGGAGATTATGTTACGATATCTTGGTTGGCTCCAAATAAGCACTCGCTTCGTAGGGTTCTGCCACCGGTTCTACCTACTCGTTTTAGCACCGCCCCCGATTGAGCGCCGCCCTCGAGTAAGCCGATTTATTTACAAAACAAAAGAGTGAATATGAAGTAACAATGCTACAGGAAAGTCAACTTGGGAAAATTTATCTCTTATTTTCCAATGTTTTATAGTTTGAATTACAGTTGTTGCTCCCATAGTCCCATTGACAAACAAAGGTGTGTAAAGACTTGACAGAGCGCTGCGCTAGCTGCCATCAAACAAGCGTCGCATTTGAAATTTTAAAAATTTAAAAGGCCCCGCGGCGCTTAAACGAGTGAATGCGGTACTCCAAACTAAAGAGGTTCTGTTACAGATAAAGTTCTCCTGAAGTAGGAATGTGTAGAAATGGTGTAGAAACCTCTTGCAATGGTTCTTCTAATGTTTCTCCTGATGATAACAGGTATATTTTTTCTTGATTTAGAAGATTCATGTAAGTGTGCACTGTTGGGACCTGACTTGATTCAACTCGCCATCGAGAAAGATAAACTGTAGAGAAAACGCACTTGTCATGCTAAGGCCGGAGAGGATTGGGTACATGAGGGGCGTAAGGGGCATTTGATCGATTTTTATTTCCCTGCCTTCAGTAATTACTTGATCGTTACTTTTTCAACCCACGCTCAGGGGCATTTGAGTAATTTGATTTTCATCTGCGATAAAGTTGTTGTATGAAGTATATAACTTTGTTTTAAAGACTCGTGCAGCATTGCATGATTAGAAGCATTTTTCCTAGTTCAGTGCCAAGTGCCAACTAGTAGGTTCGGAATATTTTATGGCAAAACATCTGAAGATTTATACCAGTGAGTTATGAGTGTAAACATAATATAATGATCTTAATTTCAGCTCTAAAAACTTCTTTTGAAGCAACGGCATTTGGTTTTTGTCAACGCTAAGTTAGATTGTATCAGTCGTTTTTACAAGTGAAGTTTTTGAACAAAGTTTATTAAACGAAAAATCTCCATTTTTCGGTCAGTATTATCAAAGGAGATTTTATCTGAATGTTGATTGGCTTATATTATGTGAATATAATCAAGTGTTACGAATCGGAAATCTAAACATGGTCTAAAAATGCTAAAATTTGTACTTAAAGTAGTGTGGTTTAATTTTTTATGAATTTCTATCTGATCGTTTTTACCTCGCCCATTTTACGATGTCAAGCTTCATCAGCATAATCACTTGTAAAGATTGTCGCAAGCTCTCTAGTTTGTTCCTACCGCCCACGCACTCGCATGTTTCTAATTCCTGGGTGTGATTTTCCCACAATCCTTTGTTATCCCTTTAAAGCGTGCAGTGCAGCTGTCGAGGTTCAGTTTACACTATAAAATAGCATAGCGAAAGACAAGGAATTAACGCAACAGAAAAAGTTGAAAATGGCAAATAAAGTTTTGTACGCGCTCTTAATGATGGCTCTCAATTGTGCAGGTAGGAGTAGTATCATTGCGGTTATAGTTTTGGCAAGTATCTATTAATATTTGCGCAACCAGTCCGAGTTAATGGATTGCGTCGCTGAGTTTCTTTCTATTCTGCAATATCGAAAGGTCAAAATGGTTTTGCCTCATATTTTCTTAGTTTGATAGTAAGCAACTGCACTTTGACTTTGTGCCTGTGTGGTTGCCCGAGCAGTTGTCTTTATTTTTCGACGCACACTGTAGATCGTTTTGTGGAACAGCAATGAGGGAAAAAGTGCGAGAAATCAGGTGTTCTCAAGTAACAGTTCAGTATAATGAAGTGATAGAGTGCCTTAGCATGATGTGCGCACATGGTCTTACAAATTTTCACTATAGCTATCAATTGCGTAAATAATTATTTAGACATTTTTTCATAGCTTTCGCAATATGATACCTTCTAATATCTTAGAGTTGGTACCAAGCTGTTGAACGCTTATGTAACAGTATTACTTCGTCAAAGTTGTTTGGTAACTCCAGGATGGAAGGTTTCGGTGAAAAGTTGATAACTTTATAGTCATGTATGAGATTTTTGAAATGACTTTTGAGATCCTATCAATGGTTGTTTTTTGCAAATAAAGCAAGAACTCAAGCTACTTTTAAACTGTCTATTTCTGGCGTCAGGCAGTAGGTGACAATAAGTCGATGATTCCCAGCTGTCGTCGCCCAATCTGCAGATGGTGACGATGATTGGTCGAACAATTGCCAGTTTACCTTTCGGAACGAAAATTACGGTTTGCCTCGGTGTCTCCTCTTCGGCATTATGTTTCTTACCTGTGAACACAAAGATAAGATTTGTTTATAGTTACGGAAACTTGAGCTGGCCTTGTAGCCTCGCTTATCTTAATAGTGGTATTGTCCATAAAAACTGCAGCTGGTAACTAGAGAAACTATACCAGATGGGCCGAAAGTTATTAACTTTTCAGTTCGTTAAGCCCATTTTCCACTAGGCGGAATTTTCCGTTTGGAAATCAAATGCACCAAATTGACTGGCTAGCAACAAATTTCGCGGCGAAGTGAACCAATCACGTTGCTAGATTTATCTTCCGCACGGAAAATTCCGCCAAGTGGAAAACGGGTCAATCCTCACCTAGTATGGAAGATAAGTTATGATTTATTGTATACTCTGCTAAAAAACCCAGGCTGACAATTGATTGTTCGCTTGTATAAGTAAGAAAAGTAACGGTGCACAATAGTCTTGTAAGACCAGCGCAAATAATTCGGTATGTACGATGATCTCAGGGGAGTTGAACCTGTTGATAACCAGTCATTTTACATAAAACTGTCTCATTAGTGACGCGTGACCCTTGACCAACTTTTAATGTTATCATGAAAGTTTCCCTATCATTTGATTTTAGATAAAACAAATATTCAGTTATTTTCCTGCAATACTTCGCATAGTTTAGTATTTTCGCGACGCGATGGAGCCGCATGTAAACTAGCCCGTACGTCATCGCATATATATGAACTGATTATGATAAATGTATGAACCGTTAAACGCCAATGGATAAATTTCATATAACGTGTTCTTAGTCATATTCGATAAGAAAAACGTCCTAGCTGTCGCATCGAGGCGAGTTTTGATCTCATTCGAAATGTCATTCTTCATGGGTTTCTTGCGTCTATATCGCTGCCGTCTATTATTGTATAGTGGAGGATAGAAAGCTAATAAAGTAGCCAATAAAACATTTTAAATAGACGAACTAGCTTTTCATTTTGTTGAACAACATTTTTAGTAATCGTCAGATGAAGGAAAGATTGGAGTTCTTTTGTTATTTTACAACAAAGTGAACTGGGTGCCCCCATGTAATAGATCCATTTTTTCATTCAATTCCTTTGTGGGAGTACCTGCAGAAGCAACATTAAGAAAATTCATTATCTCACAAATTATATGCAACATTGCAACTATCCTGCGTGATGTCGTTACAGTCTATGTAAGCAAGAAAATTTTGTGATAACTGGAATTTTTATGCGTACACTTAGTCTGAAAAAATACATCATATACAATGTTCAATAGAGGACGTCAGCCCGGTCTGCAGAACGTGGCAACAGCGCACCCGAGATGAATATTCTGATAAAAAAATAGCGCACCTCAGTATTTGTGGAGTTTTCAAAAACTAAATGTGTGCACTTAGAATACGATGTTGATGTTTCGCAAAGTGAAGGAAAATTAGAAGCTTAACGTTCAACATATTAGCCTGGTCTGATTTAATCGATCATACATATTAATTACGTGGTCACGTTTGTTTGAGGGCAAGTGTCTGACATCTTCTCATTTCTGCAAGCACAGTTGCTGTTGTTCTTAGAATGGGAGCGCACTTGATTGCAAATCATCAAAATTAAGGTGCGCACCTGAGCAAAAATCGCGCACCTGCACTTAAAAAATTGTACTTGGTGCACCCGAGATCTCGTCGAAAAGTGCCACGTTCTGCAGACCGGCGGAAGACGTTTTCGTTGCAAGATTGTGGGCACCTAACACTTGGTGTTTCAAGGGCAACATTCAGACTTGCGCACGCAAATAAGGCGGATTAGTAATTAAACAAACACATTAAAATTGCAGTTATAAACTACAAGTAAGTTAGTTATCTCTATTTACACTTTAGTGGACAAAGCCTTTTATCAGTTGTATAGTTTCCAGTCGCTGTTCTTACAGTATTAATATTTTATGTTTGTCATAAGAAGTCCATCGCTAAAAAGACAAAGCAAGTATTGATGATGCTAGATGTACTGAATTTACCATTCAATCTAAAGCTAGACTATGCAATAGAAAAGTTAAACAACATTTCACAAAATTCTTACCTTTTCTTAAGTTTTGAAAGTTCAAAGTAAAAACTTGTTAGTGTGTTTTCTGTGAGATGCTTTGTGTTTCGAACCCTCAACTCTGACTCATTTGTAAACGCGTAGTCCACACATGGAGTCTGCAAAAAATTCTGCATGTAAATTTTTATCTGCACACACAGATATTCTTTCATGCAAGGAAGATCTTCTGTGCGCACTACAAAGTTTCCAGTCTGGCGATGTTCTTTCAATACGGTGGGACTGGGACCTTTGAAACATAAATTAATGTTATTGTAATTGCAATACTAAATAATGTATCATCAATCCATGATAATTGTCTAAAGAAAAACTAAATATTTTAGTGCTCTGTGTAGTACCTAGAATGCTGTAAATATTTGGCATAACAGCCTGAAGACTGAACGCTTTTCAGTTTTAAAAGGTTGAGAGGCATAATTATTCAATTACTATTGTTGTTGTAAAATTGTTGTCGCACACATCGTCTAATTTACTGTCAAATTCTTATTTTACTTCTTATAAAGCACTGCATTTGCACTTTTCTATGACAGTTTCTTTGTGATACAAACCACGAAGTTTTTTCTTCCTGAAAAAACCATTGTTTTCTATAATTTTATTAGGTTTCAAAAGCAGTTGGTTTTCAAGATGGCGAACTCACTGCTGTAAGGTTTTGTATCCTGCTTGTGGATGTTAACTATTGACATTGTGTGAAACACCTTGTCCAACTTTTAAACCAAATAATTTGCAGAATATTTCATTGCATAAATTGGTTTCATGGTATCTAAAAGATTGTTCTTTTGCAGTTTTAAGAATCTTGAGTTCATTCGTTGCTTTGCTGTAAATAATAGTTGAACAGAAGAATATTTGGCAGAGTTTGTCATTTTCATGTTATTGTAGAATAAAACGGTTTACAATTAATGTTATTTAATTGTTAGGTGTTCCTGTCATTTACTGATGTTCATGCTACCAACACTCAACTTCAGGTGACTGCAGTTTCCTCACCACTCCATCAGACTGTTGATTCATTCATTGTATTGAGCATTCAGTGAAAGCAATGCTATGTTTTCAAAAATACACAATTTTCTACTCTACTCCAACTCCAGAATCTTGCAAATTTATCATCTGACATATTAGCTGAACCATGATGACTAGGTATATTTTAATAAGTAATTTAAATGGTTTGCAGTTTACTAGTGATTCTGGTTGTGAAGTTTTTGTCTTTCAAGTAATTGTAAGACCTGAGTCTGCCCTAACCTATTTACCTATGAGAATGTTCAAAACGACTGAGCATATTTTAGAGGTATACGGTACTTATACGCTTTACAGTCTTTGTTACTTGCAAAAAAACTGTGATCCATTTAAATTACTTATTAAAATATATCTACATACTAAACATTCTCGTCGGTTGCAGACTCAGGTCTTACAATTACTTATTTAATGAATTTTACATCCATGCAGATTGAAAATGCGCAGGAATCCTGTCAAAGTTTTCTTGACCCCCCATATGATGAGATGTTTGCTGCACATTTCAGGTTTTTATCGCTTTGAGTTTATTGATAATTTTTCTGTACTAAATACACAGTAACCATGTACTGCATAGGTTCGGTTAACTTGTGATAGTGTTATTTATATATTTTTCTGTTCAATAAAACATCAAAAACAAATGTCGGCGTCGGCAATAGAAAAAGAACGTTGCGCAGACACACACTTGTCTGAGTAGGTTATTTGATATTGAAAGAAACCTTGAGAGTATCACATAGAAAACAAAATACACTCACAGTTATGGAAGTTAAGAAAACATTCACATTTGGAAGTGAACAAGATATTGTTTGTTTAAATAGAGCTTTGTGGGCGATGAACAAGAAAGATCTTAACGAAGCATTCGCATGTCAAACAGTAGTCGTTCAAGTATCCTTTGAAATACAAATCCGTAATGTTTGTTTTTGAAAAAATGCGGACTTGTTGTTTTAGTCAAGGCTATCGGCTCTGAAATATTCTTCCGAGAAGTACGTTGATCGTTACTCTTAGTACCAAAGCAAACAGCTGTAGGTCATATGGAATACCCTTGCAATGTCCGTGCATAGATAAGTAAATGATACATCTGCACTCACTGCTACTACAATTGATTTTCTTTAACTTTTTGAAGGCTTTTATAAAAGCATTTCAAGCTCAGAAAGACGAGAACTGGTATACTGTGGTGAATAATCTCTGTAGCATACAGAATTTATTTCCTTACTACTTTGCTAACCATGTAGCGTTTCGTTGAAATGACATGCTATAGTATGTATGCATTTCGAAGTTGTTTGTATAGGGTATATTGAACTAAGGTATCATTCTACAGGTCTCTGCCAGTCATGAAATGTGTAGTTTTACATTTGCGACTGCTCGCTTTGCAAGTAAGTTGAGTTTACGTGTTTCTGTGAAGCTATTTTGAATCTGCTGCGATGGTATATTAGTCGGAGAGAACTGAAAACGTTCGCTCGTCTACTTTCTTTGTGGAGAAAACTGGAAGCTAGTTGTAGAACTGACTACTAAGCAGACAAACAAATGAGCAAACAAACAAGCAACCAACAAGTGTACAAATAAATAAGAAGCAAACACAGCCAGAGACGAAAGTATTATACATTCAGGTGGTATAGCGAATACACTCTGTTTTTTGTTACATGGCATTAGGCAGATGAGCAGTTGTCAAAAACAGGACAAGGAAAAGCAGGAGAGACTCTAGAACGTGCTGCTGAAGTAATAATGGGATGTTTTCGAGTGTGTGCGGCTGATAGGTGCGACGGTAACACCAACCTATCTATGTATACATGATGCAAGATGCTTCTTCAACCTCTAACCAAAATTTTACGCCTGTTAAGTTAGGATCTCTTGTAAATTAAGATCAATTGCATTTTTTCTCTTTTTGTTGTGAAGTTGTGTGCCACAAATCATTCGTCTTTCAACGTCTGTGTTATTTTAGTCGTGCAGCGAAAGAAGTGACAAAGAAATGGGGAATGCTCGCACTTGTTAACCATCTTTTCAAGATATACTTCAAGGTGTAAAATAAATACTGCATGGTTGGTCGAAGCTAAGATGACTCTGAACTCATCAGTGTGCTTAACTGTGGTTTTAACTTTTAGACGAACCGAATCCATCTTTGCAAGCCATTGATTAGAGCTATTGATAGCTTGCCAATCAAAGATCAGTTTGAAATATCCAATCAAGTTACATACAGGTCCAGAAAATGGCATAGTTTGTTAGAACAAATTTTGTGCAATATTCAGCACGTCGTATTCTTTACAACAGTATCTCCATATGGCAACTATTAAATCTCCAATTCGACTCAATTACTGCTAGTCGATCCCGTTGTGCTTATAAGTACAAACATCAAGACGGCTGAATGCATTTTAGATATTATGTTGGAAGGAAGGCGATGTTCGACAACGATTTAAAACTTGGTAATTCATTCATGCTCCTTGTTTCAATGGATCGACTCGATGCTTACGTCACAAATGTCTGTTTGTTTTTGTATCTTTGTCCATCAATAGTTACTAGCGAATGACTAATGTGCACAAAGGCCCTCCCTCTTTGTGTAGAAAGTCTGCATGGTGTAAAGTAGATTGCAATCAGAGTACAGTCCATCGTCAAGGTAGTCTGCGGCTGCGTGCATCTATATCTTACTGTATATTATTGGAATCTTTTTAGCTGAGGAGTATCTCGAGTTTGCTTTTCAACATTGTTATCAGCGCAGTGTGAAAAATAAGCGGTAATTTATTAGCATCTAATTTCAAGTTAATTCCGTGTAAGTGATATTATGTCAAGGTGTGTTTTGTTGCAGGAAAAGTTTAGTTTTTATAATGTCAGTCCTTGTTTCTAATCGTTTGTTAATGTATTCATTTCTTTTTCCAGACTAGTTTTGATTTACTTGGTTCCAGTTAAGATGCTCGCGGTAAGCTAGTTTAATCCAGTGGTTTAATCAAAGCTCTGCCACAGTTTTGCTACATAGTTTTGAACGAAAGACGCATTTTTGTGCTGCATACCTCATTTGCGGTTTGCATTAATGAATTCGTATCAAATTTTGGTATTTTCACACTTGCAGGGACGACTACCTCCCGAAGAAATTCTTGAAAAATACAACTTGAAACAATACAGTGACATTGTTCGATCAGTTAGGTAGCCTTATTGCCGGATTTTCATTAAAGTTGACTTCATATTAATGAATTTCACAAGTCTTGTTAACCTCCCGCTTTTAATTTATAGAACTGGCAATCTGTTATTGTTGAATGACACCCTGGAAAAATATGAGGTCAGTCCATTTCTTTTCTCCATCAATACATATAACACGTCAATTGTGATGTATCATACCAATTTTATTTTAATTTCAGTCGTTTTTCATAACGTATGGTGTGTTTTTAATCTTGGAAAAGTTAAAGCTTATTACATACAGAAATCTTTTTAAGAAAGTGTAAGTTGGTCTTGTTCGAGTGCTTTCCAATGTAATGTCAGTGTGCCTGAATGATGAGGTTTTGGTTGAATCGACTGGCAATATAATGCAGCTCCAGTGAAGAGTATAGCTCAGTATATTCGATCCATTCAGGCATCACGAACACATTCATTGGCCTGTGTTCTAGTCCACTACACCATCATGAGTGTGAGTCCACTCACAACGGTGTAGACGAATAGAATACATGCTACACATTTATAGGCTTACGAATTGTACGCATTATGGCATGGACGCACGTTGATGAATTAATTTTGTTTTCGCACTATTTTATGCATGCATGTCTTTTTCACCTACAGTTTCAATGATCCCTTCTATTGACAAATATTGGATACTTGTCCTATATTTCATTTATATTTTGTGGTTCCTTTTAGATATTTTTTACTCAAGACTCATCAAATTCCATTACCCGCATTTGTTTCAGCTTTACATTTTTTGCAGGTATAAGAATATATTATGGTATTTCAACATATTTTTTTTTTACTCTGGTTTTATGCGGTGCTGATTCCAGCAACATCAATATTACATGGCTTTTCAGTCAAGCACTATTTGATTACGAAGAAAAAAATTTATTTTCAAAGATTTTCTCACAGGCATCTGAAACTATATAAATGAAATAAAGTCCCATAAAAATAGCGAACATAGATCACAATACAACTAGAATATAAACCGGAACGATCGAACTTTTTCGTCGCAAAATGCTCTAGTCTTTCAATATATAATCTGTGTAGATTTCACTGTCAACCGCTGTTAACTTCCAATAACTTATGTGTGGGCACTGTTACATAAGTGGCAGTTGGAAACAGACATGCGAATACATTACGTCTCAATCAAACCACCGGTTTTTCTTGCTTTCTTAGTGGTAGCGCGTCTGAAATTTTGGTTCTTTTAGATTGATGATATGGATGTTATTGAAGTGCAATGTATTGTGGCTAATCTTATATTTGAGGTAGTGTTTTGTTAGTCGACGCTTGACTACTTTATTTTCGACACATACAAGAGCTTAATGTACAAGTGCAGACGTTTAGTGTATCCATTTTGTTTTTCAGGGTTATATCAAAGGATATATTTCTCATCAGCACCAGAAACTTGTTGTGAGCAAACAAAATCCTTTTCCACCATTAAGTTCATTCCTTTGAGAGATGAAAACTTTCGACGGGAATGACAGCTTCTTATTCTTCATTTATGCTTTTGTTTTGGTGCACACTTGCTCCGCACGTTGAAGCTTTCGAGAAACAGGGGAAAGAAGCGACAGTGGAAACGAAAATGCAGAAAGAAGCAGTTGGTCCACCGCTCCGTGAAACCAAAACCAGGTCTAGTAAACCTGGTGTTCATGTTCGCCACTACCTGGCTCTTAATTGCTGTTGATAAATGTATTGTCAAAGATTTCATTCGCAAATTATCACAGACGATGGACATTGCCCATCTGTATAAACACCAGGCTTGGACTTTGGTACAGTCGATAACTTACGGCAAATACCACAAAAACATCCAAAGAACAAATTAAGTCATTATTTTATTTCAGTCTCATCAATAGACATGTTGTACAATCTACTTTGGAATCAAATCGACTCAACAGTCATTATCTACGAAGAAAATCGAAGAAATCTTGGTCAGTTTTCACAAAAATTCGGAAGGAAAAATGGAAAGAAATTCAGAAAGATGTCGAAGGAATGAGGAAATCTTGTGAAAGTTAAAGAGTTTGACCGCTGTCAAAAGAAATATTTTTCAGGAGTGGAAACGCTGGTCCACTCTGTGCAAGATGGCGGATGTTTCGAAGTTCAAAACGAAGCGGAAACCTGGTCTAAAGAATTTCTTGACATCTCCATATTCATTAACGTGGTAAGACTTTCCACACGTTTGCCTAAACAAATATTTTTTTCTTGACTCAGTGTAGTTTTGTCTTATAGCTACAAGAAACATACATCAAGTATTGACAATTTGTTATAGTGTATAACTGTAAACAACATTGGTACACAAATTTAGCCGTAAAATTCAAATTGTTGTACTGTAGGCCTAATCTTGATAAAGGCGACAACAAGAGGATACTTGATGGAATAAAAAGGTATTAAGCTCGTGGGTACGAATATGAATTTGATAAATTAATTTACAGCCTAGCCGGTCGACCAACAAGTGAAGTCAAAGTTTAGTTCATCTTAGTATTGATAAACCAGACATAATAATACAATGGACTGTAGACAGTTCACATCTATATCAACATTATCAAAATGGTTGTGAGTGCATTTTATGCAAAGCATGACAATAACACTCCTGATTGGAAAGTTTGTAAATTGCATGGGGAAGTCATTTTGAAAGCCCTAATTTTTGTGTAGGCTGTGACATTTAGCAGGGGGATGTATTATTTTCAGACTATGAAAAGCTGACAATTATAATAATAGACCATTATAGTAATTATTATAATTAAAAATATAATTATAATAATAAATATTATATATAATTATTAGAGTCATTGCAACAATAATTATAATTGTAATGATAATTATAATATAGCTATAGTATTTTCTACAGTGGGAAAATCTGAGAAATTATGCATGGAGTACAGGCCTATACGCTTCATCTGCTTAGACGTGGCTAGATACAGCAAAAAGTGCTTGGGTTGTAAATTCCCTGTGCTGAACAAACTTCCTAGTCTGGATCACAGTTAGACATTAGTATTTACCATTGATATTTACTCTGCAAACAGATATGCACGTTTCAACCCATCATGTGCGATAAGTGGCAACATACCATTGTACCTGACTGTACTATTTCTCTAAATGTCAATCACTATGTAATTCTACACATTTGTTAAAGAAGCCCTTTTGTTGATGAAGAAATCTTGTCTTTAACTAATCAAGATTATTTCCTAGTATATTTCCAGTGAATGGATTAAAGAGAACGCATGAAAAAGATGAGTCACCCTCTAACGAGTTTGTGTCCTGGGAGATAGTGAAGACATGCTTAGTCCTGGGTATTAACTGTGTCACTAAGTCATTGGAGAAAGATAATCTTGCACTAGTTCTGGTAAGTTCAATTGATTTTACTCAAGTCTATCAAGGCTAGCTCCTCATAGACTGATAAATCAACTCATCTAGCACGAGAATAATACATATAATAATAGAGTATAGAGGACATCACTGTTGATGCATTTATTGTGTTATTCGTTTAGGTGTGTAGATCAACAAAACCAGCAATATTAAGCAATCATTTGATGTTACTTAGTGCAACCAGATCCACGTCGTGTTGTGCAGTGTTTGGTCTTAGTGAAGTTATGGCTCCTCTACTGGGAATGAAAACTGTGGTTGCTTGTGGCTTCAAGGTACTTGTAGGATTCATTGAACATTTCAGTTCTCAGATGAGAGATTATTGGCAGTTTTATTGTTTTATCTTTACACAAGCCTTCTAAATCTGATATTTTTGTTATTCAATATAGTGTTGTTGTTAATTAAATGCAGTGGGGCACTTAATTTGTTAGTAGGGACCTTTTACGATCGAGGACGGCAACTTCGACGGCGACGTCTCCCAGACAAAAGAGCGCTTTTAGTAAAACAAAAGAAATGAATAAATTTACGTCCCCTGCATCTTCTCGACGCCGTCTCCATTGTAAAAAGGCTTAAATACAACTTCATTCTATGCCTTTTCACGCTTTGAGGCGACGTGAACTCACTGAGTGAATAAACTGTTCTTTTAAAATTCTGTGGACAATCTTATATTGATTTGTCGTCGTGCAAGGTCCTTAAACATCACTTTTATTTCATTGACAACAACATTTAGCTTTGACATCTTCTCAGTGCACAAATATAGATCACGTTTTACCCGGCGCTGGAATTGTAGTTGCGTAAGGTCCCTAGTCTGTCGGAGTGATAGTCGTACCATGACAAGTAACGTAGTAATGTAACATGTTGTACGTTGCACAATGTACTTCGGATATATCTAAGTGTTGCTCATAGCAAAACCTCATAGCAAAAAATTACACTACGGTCCATGTCTACACATGACGAAGTCTTTATTGCTTTTATGTATCTGTTCTCAACTTTAGAAAAATATAGATGTGAAGATTGTGAAAGATCTAGTGGAGTTCATTGTGTGTAAGATTCCTACGTCACGACAAAGTTATCTAGAGCTCTGGAATCCTCATGGACGTTCTCGTAAGCACGAAAAGTCAGGAAATACCACTGAGCAAGATTCTTCAACTTTTGGTTCTCAAATTGACAAGGAACTTTCATCTACTGGGGCGATATCATTAGACACTGCTCGTGTTAGTTCGCCTCAGTGTGATAATAATCGCGAGAGGAAAAGATCATTTGACACTTCATATGTTACTCTGCAGATTAAAACTATACCACCAAGGGAAACTCCGAAAGTTAGGAAGAAAAAGAGGTCTTTGAAAGTGTCGACATAATGTAGTTTACATTATAAAACCTAGGTCTTCGATGATTCTTCTTGCTATTCATGCACCAGTCAGTTAAACTGTGCGGGGTTCTTCGCCCTGCAATTTCATACCTTCTTTTTTTCAGTGCTGTCCCCTTAGAATCGTAGTATCTTGAATGTTGTGTATATTTTTATCTGACTTTTCCAAATTTTTCATAGACTTTAGTCAATATTCTCCTCAGTTTCGTAAATCGTCTTTCATGTAATCTTTTTGTCATGTCGTGACTGACACTGACAGTTGATATCTATACAACGGTAATGTTTCGTACTGTGTTGTACTAGTACAACAGAGTATTATAGTACAACACGGTACGGTACTGCACCATATTATCTTCTGCTGTACCATGTTTTTACTACTTTAGGCCACGACTGCTATACTTACAGGAATGCTGTGCTTGATATCTTTTTTCTTTTATAACTGTAAGTTCCTTCCATATGGTTCCTTCCCTGCTCTTCTTTCTACCAATCCATTAAGACTTTGTCTGTTATGACTGCTGCTCAGGGTAGTACTGGATTGTATCTCAGTTTCTACCTGTCATCTTAACACCACTATTATTTCTTATGAAGAGATAGTGATGGTATGGCTGCTATTTTTACAGAATGAGTAGTACATGTGTCTCTTTTTACTTTACCATTATATTTCCGTTAGCTTAACCCACTTATTTTTTCACAAGAGCGTTGGTCCATTTTGCATCTGCCAGTTCTCACAATTGCTCATACATGAACATGATAGCACATGTGGGAATTGGAGTGTTAGTATATAATATTTATACCAGCATTACTCTATAGCTATCTAAACATATATATGAAGTGAACCTAGCCATACATGAATAAATATATGAAACTATTCAGGCCAGTGTTGCTCGTTGCGTTATAACTTGAGGTTTTCTTTTCACTGATGGTTGTTTTGAGTTTTTGAATGACTGATAGCTGAAGAAAATACGGAAAAAAACTTAACTGGTTACTGTAGTTACACACTATCTCTCCGAATCTCTCAAGAGTAGAATAAATTTGATGTTTTTTTTACATAATACTCACATGGCTGCGTATTTCAGTCTTTCCTCTGGAGTCACAGAAGGCGCCATATTGCTCAAAGCTTTCTTTATGTCATCCTCTTTGATTCGAATACTTTCACTCAAAACTTGTTTCTGCAACAACAACAAATTACGTACGTACAACATGAAATATATAAATTGCTTACTGTCTTTGTGCCTACCGTCTGTCTCTGACTCCACCCGTCGGTTTTTTTGTCTGTCTGCCCGCCAGCCCGTCTACACGAAGCGGGAAGATCACAGAAAAAGCAGGCGAAAAACCACCTGACGGTAGGAAGGAAGATTGGCAGCAAGACAGACAGACAGACTGCAAACGGGCAGACAGACGGCGAACAGGCAAAAAAGACAGCCTGCATGCATGGGGCCGGTTGTTCGTACGCACGCCGTTTAGCTTCAACGGTGGATACGTCAGAATTCAAATATACTCCCCACACATTTTGTAAAACTTTCAACTCAAATCTGATGCAATTAAAGCTAAACTATAGGTAAGTGCATACGTACTGTATTCAGTAAAAACTTTCCATTCGTTATCAATAATACAACTAGAGACCTCAAGGACAGTGCAAAGTTTCTGAGACCTCTACAGCAGTTTACCCGCTACACTCTGTTAAATTTCGGCTATTAAGTATTACTCAGGCAAGATAGGTTAAATAGCTGCGTGTGAGTCTATGTCTGTTGTGTGCACTACACA